>CAKNYM010052936.1:599093-638597 GCA_932195095.1 Andricus curvator | reverse complement strand
ATACAAAAATTTGGGGCTTCGAGTTATCAATTATTATTTTATTTCTACATACTTCTTCGTCATAAAGGTCCTATTTATTTAAAAAAAATAAGCATTCCTAGCAATATTAAGAAGGTTTATTTAATACATCTGGAATTTTTCAATTTCATCTGTCCATATATATAACTGGTTCCCAAAATAATATACTAACAAACTATGCTTGAATTCAGCGAAATGTAAAAGACAATCTGACTAGGGAATCGGTGCGATTCCGAAATGTTATTTTTCGGGCAATACTGAATAAATAGTCTGGAAGAAGTCGAAGAAATAACGTTTTTACTTACAAAACCCAAAACAGATTTTTTACTCTTGATTGGGCTTGATTACAAAAAAGGGAATCCACCAGCAAAAATGATACAGCCTTCTTGAGTTATGGTCAGCTTCCTCGATCAGGTAGTTTGCAAAATGCTGTCGAAAAAAGGCCTCCCTTTTTCGATTAATACTTCGCAAGATCAAATTTCAGTTTCAGATTCCCTTTGTACAATGTTAGCAGAATTGTAATTTAAAGTTGAAACAGAACTCAGAATGTAAATTCGTGAATTTAAATTTGGAAATTTGCGATAGTGGTATTTATTAGCCTCGACTTCGTCGCCAATTCCGTGATCATGACACGAATTTCGTCGCGATCGCAATCGTGAATGCACGCCTCGTACTTATGCTGTCGACATGCTATACGGGCGTGTTTTCTCAGCTGGCGCCCTGGCAACTATCGGGAATCTTCAGGACCTCATCCTCTGCCAGGATCCTTTTATAACATGGTCGGCTACCCACAAAAGAAGCAAGTCCCTTCATACGCGGGTTATTATACTTTTTACACAATATCGTTCCACCTCGAAAAGGACTCCGATCTCTAGAGTCTAGATGACTACCTTACACTACTACAGAAGTAGCATACACATCTTTGTCGACGAAACAAGCTGATTTTCTTGTAGAGACAGATTCCACCAAAACCTGGGTTAATTTGTTGTTATAGCTGCTTTGAAAAACGCGGATCGGTGCTTTCCTAGTGCCAAGGGGGTTTTCAAACATTCATTATGTTTTCTGTAACACGTTTAGGACCCATCTCTTCATGATCGTGTGTTTGGATAAGGCTTAAATTGAAACCACATTGCGGAAAAGATATACTTGATCCGGTCGCACGTCAGCTTTTGTTGGTTATTTTATTGAAATGTGGGATCAATAAGGTCTTGTTAGGAAATTCAATAGCGAATGGGTTGAGATTTTATTATACTTTTGGTAGTTCCATATTCATTAGAAATTTTTTATTATGTTTAATATTCAGAAAAAGGATAACATTTTTCCTAGCTGAATAAATCTGAACAATAGAAATAGTTCAATTATTTAAGACAAGTCAATAGTCGAGAAATAATATAGAAATTGGCTTAAGGATATAATAATACGTGGGCGAAAATTAAAAAATCAACACAATTCGCTTAGAAACTTTTTTTGGAAAAGGTATTTTGTATTCATATAAATCATTATTTTCCATTACTTCTAACCCTAATATGATAAAAATAGCGATAAGCGAGATTAAAAAGGGTAATTTCATTTTAAGGGTGATTGCCAAAAACTTAAACATTTTGACAATAAGATTTTCAGAAACGAAAAAATGTCTAAACCAGCTACAATATTTTTATTTAATTAAGGGTAACACAAGAGAGTATGTTAATATAAAACTAAGATATGAGGAAATGTATTTGTGATAATTATGAATTTTTTACATTGCTTATACTGAAAAAAAATCTGTACAAAAATTGAGGTATCTAAATTTTTTCGACAGATAGTAAGGTCATATGACATGACAAGTGACTATTATGAAACCGAAAAATTTCAACAATCTTTTAAAAATATATACAGAATAGATAAGAATATTTTAAAATACGGGAGAAGTGACTATTTTCACGATTTATTTGATTTTGACTTCAGTGTTTCAAAATATACTCTCATTTTATAGTATGATAAATTAATATGGAGCGTTACCGGACATTAGAAAAAAAATGATGCGAAAATAGTAATAATTATTCACTGTTATTTGGAATGAATGTTGTTAAATCGACTTTTAACTATACTGTAATCTTCTTGAGTATAAAAATAACAATTTTATTCCGCATGATGAATAGTTTGAATAATGATTTTCGAGTTTTAACCTAAAATAGCAATGCACCGTGACTAGACAAAAAACTTGTGGGACAGATTATTAACTGATTTTTAAAATTCTTAACTCTGAAATATTGAATTCTACTCTTGATTTTTATCTATTTCAACTCAATATGAGGGGTAGTCCATGTATTGCGTGACGCTTTTTTCGACGATTTCTGTATCCTACATCCCCCTTGTAACGCTATCATTACAAAAGACGCATTTTTTTTTAATTTTCTGGTTAGTGTTTTAGAAAATGAATGGTAACATGATCAAAATTTATTTTTTCTGAAATATAAATTTATATTATTATTTGTTATCGAAAAATGTATACATAACAAATTCGCAAAAATTTTTGAAACCACAGTTTTTTTCAAGCCTTAAAAACTTTTAAGCCCTCTGTGTTGGGTAAAAGTGATGGTTTTTTTTAATCGCATGTTATTCTCATTGGATACCTCAACTTTCACACATACCCCAAAAACAGAGTTAAAAAATAATTTTTTACACCTCTTTCGACCCTCTTATATTATTTTACTATTTATTAGAAAATTATTAAGTTTCAAAAATCTTACGTAAAATTTCTCAAATTTTCCCCTATCGTAAGAGGACGTAACAGTTAAATGTCAAAAGACATTTAAATGTTAAATGCCAAAATATCAAGCCAAAAAGGCGAATTTTTTATAAGACAGTTGAATTTTCAACAAAAAGATGAATTATCTACAACAATTTTAACAGTTGATATTTGAGAAAACCAACAAATTTTCTAAAAATAGTTACATTTTCAACCAAAGAGTCCAATTTTCAATAAAATAATTAAATTTTCATGAAAATATTAGAATGTTTAACCAAATAGTCAAAATATGAAATTCCTACCAAAAGGGATGAATTTTAAAGCAAAAGGACAAATCTTCAACCAAAAAGAATAATTTTCTGACAAAAACGATGAATTTTTAAATAAAAAAAATAAATTTCCAACCAAAAAGACGAATTTTCTAAAAGTAAAGATTTTTAGTAGAGAATGAAAATTTTTGATCCGAATTGTTGAACTTTGCAGCTAAAAGACGAATTTTCAGAAAAACAGTCCAATTTTTAACCTGAAAAATTTATATTTGTAGAAAAAAGTTAATTTTTAACCAAAGAGATGAATTTTCAACTAAAATAATGAACCTTCAACAAACGAATGATTTTTTAACAAACTGGTTCAACCTTCAACCAAGCCGTTCAATTTTCAACAAAAGAAAGATGAATTTTCAACAAATAATGTAATAGTAGACATTTTAACCAAAAAATTTATTTTAATTTTAAATAAAAAACAGTTGAAATCATCCAAAAAAGATGAGTTTTAACAAAGTAGTTGAATCCTCAACCAAAGAAGATTAATTTCCAACCAAACAGTTGCATTTTTAGCCCAAAAGGATAAAAATTCTAAAACAGATCAATTTTTAAACAAAAAAGATGACATTTCAGAAAATTGTTAAATATTCAGCCAAGAAAGATTTCGATTGAGCTTTAAACACCAAAATATGGATTTTTAACAAAAATATAATTTTCTGCCAAAATTACCGCTAATTGAACGGTGAAATTTGATTTAACAAAATTAATCTTACTGTTTGCTTTTCACTATAATATAATTTTTTATACATGAATCAACTCAATGGTTAATCAATGTCTTCCTTTAGATGGAGAATTTATAGACCAATAAGAAACTAAAGTACCTTTTGTTGTTCTAGAATTGATGTAAAAAAATGTATTATTACGAAAAACATCCATTAGGACTAATTTCTCCAAAAATCTAATTTCACCGTTGAATTCGCGGTAAAAATCTAAGAAAAATAATCGTTACTATATTTTGGCAGTACTAGGTATTGTTGGTCTTAGCTCTAATTTATACTTAATTATTTTTTCTCCAAAAGGAACAAATATTTTTTAGAGCACCTCCATTTTTTGAATTCTGTGCTTTCGCTATTATTTATGGACCATCCTAATGTATATAAAAATAACATTAATTATGCTTTTGTAAAAATTAGAAAAATATTCTGTAATAAATTCCGAATCAAATATTGTAAGAATCAAACTTTAAAGAGAGAGGAAAACTAAAGTGATAAGAGCTTTTTTATTCGTGAATTCTTTAACGCAGCTATTTCGAGGAGGGCTACTTTGTGAACACGATGGTGATTATGGGAGAATTATGCCGGTCCATTAGCGATCGTTTGCAAAGGATCCGAGTCGATCGGTGAATCGTAAAGATCCGTAGGCAATCTTGAAAGTTTATTGAAGCATCTTCATCGGCCTCTGTATGTTTTTCTGTGTGATTTGAGACTTATTGGCGCGAAAGACATCACTATAGTCCCTCAAAAGTTGTCAGCTTTATCCCTCGATCCACTTTCGAAATCTTCTAATACTTCATCAAATAAAACCAAATTCACAGGCATCACAGTCCGTTCCCATTTTTTACCTAATCCACCTTTTTCCGTTCCCGTTAAAATTGATAATCCCCTAAAACACCAAAAATCGAGAATTTTCATGAAATTTTCCACTTTTCTCCATTTTTATAAGGTACTATGTATTTGCTAAGTTTGTAGATTTGAAGGGCATCGTCGACAGCGACGAAATCGCTATTAACGATTCAATCGATATTCAAAAACTAAACCAGCGAAAGATAAATCAATTCTGTAGTTGCAAATCAAAAAGCTCTTTATAGATGTTTCTCGAAAATAGGGGAATGAATTCTTTAAAATAAAATTAATGTAGGTACTAAGATTAAATTTAAATTGAAACGCTTCGAATTTCTAATATTTCAAGTACTAAGCATATTGCATTTTCAATCAAATAAACGAACTTTTAACCAAATAGTCAAATTTCCAATTTTTCTTTAAAAAAAATAATTAACAACAAAATAGTTGAATTTTCAAACAAACAGATGAATTTTCAACCAAGAAAGACTTTTCAGTCAAGAAAGAAATACTATTTCGACCGAATTGTTAAATTTTATGCAAAACAGTTGAATTTTCAACTAACTAGTTACATTTTCTCAAAAAAATTAATTTTCAACAAAGTAGCTCAACTTTTTAACAATTAGTTGAATTTTCAACTAAGAAAGAGTAATGCTAAACGAAAAATGTCATAGTTGATATTTTCACCAAAAAAAGATTTTAATTTTCATTCACAAACAGCTTGATTAAAAGGGGAGAGTTTTCTATAACTAAGTTGAATGTTCAACATGAAAATATGAATTTTCAGCGAAAAAGTTAATTTTCAAACAAACTTTTGAATTCTTCTACCAAATTCTTAAATTTTCAAGCCAAAAAGATAAATTTTCTACAAAAAAGTTTAATTTTCGACCCAAAAATAAGAATTTTTCACAAAAAAATAATTTTCAGCAAAACAGTTAAATTTCCAACCAAGAAAATGCATTTTCAGCCAAGACAGATTTTTCAGTTAAGAACGTAATAACATTTTAGTCAAATTGTTGAATTTTATACAAAACAGTTGAATTTTCTACCAAATTGTGGAAGTTTAAAGTCAAAAGACGAATTTTCCACAGAACAGGTTATTAATTTTCAACCCTAAAATATGAATCTTCACTCTAAAAAATGAATTTTTGAGAAAACAATTAAATTTTGAACTTGTTAACAAAAAAATTCTTGAATTTAAAAAAAAGACGTATCTTTAACCAAATAGGTACATTTTCAACCATAGAGATGAATTTTTAACTACAATGATGAATCTAAGCCCAAAAAGTGAATTTTTAACAAAGTAGTTCAAATTTGAACCAAGTAGTTGAATTTCCAACCAGAAAATATGAATTCTTAACTAAGAATGGAATAGGTGATATTCAAATAAAAAATTTATTTTTAAATTAAAAATAGTTGAGTTTATCAAACAAAGAACGAATTTTTAATAAAATGGGTAAATGCTCAACCAAAACAGAATAATTTCCAATCAAACCGTTGCATTTTTAACCAAAAACGATTAAATTTATACGAAAAGAAATGAATTTTTTAACCAAAAACACAAATTTTCAACAAAATAGTTGAATTTTTTACCGCAAAAGATTTTTCTGTCAAGAAAGAAACATAATTACAACAAAATTGTCGAATGATCAAGCAAAAAAATGCATTTTGTACAAAACAGTTGAATTTTGAACCTTAAATTAAGAATTTTCATCAAAAGAGCCAATTTCCAACCAAATACTTAAATTTTCTACCAATAAAGTAGTTGAATTTTCAATCCAAGAAGACGAATTTTTAATCCAAAAAGACGGATTTTCAACAAAACCGTTTAATATACAAACAAAAAGGCATTTTTTAACAAAATTGTTGAATTTTCAACCAAATAATAAAATTAAAACCCGAAAAAGGTGAAACCTGAACCAAAAAAATAGTATAAGAGTTTTGAACCAAGAAAAATGAGCTTTCAACCAAAAATGGTGTGATTTTCTTATTAGAGAATAATATATGTTAGTTGTGGTGTTTATCGAAACAAAATTTTGGATGACAGAACAATATGCAAAATAGTAGCGTATATTAGGACCCTCTAATAAAGTATAATTAGTTTGGAGTTGACTGTTATATGGCTTGGATTTACATATTAGGAAACATCGTATATAAAAAAAAATGTTATCTTCATGATTTTGTCATTTTTATGTATTATTATTATTTTGGTAATTTCTGTTTTTGCATACTATAATCTTTTTTAACTGTGATTCAAAAATGTTTTGAACATCTCAAATATTCCAACTGATAAAAATACATTAGGAAAAAATTTAAACGTCTAAAGAAACAAAAAACACAGAAAGTAGGTTTTTCCAATAGTCATTTTGTGTTTTCCAAATTATTTCTTCTCTTGTTCTGTACTGAAAAGAATACCCTGAAAAACTGATGAGAATGATGAATCAAAATCTATCCACTGTTAAAAATACATTTTTTCAAATTCAAACATGTGATTTTTCAAAGCTATCTAAAGAATAAATTTTAGGCACAAAAATGACTAGAAAACTTCCTAAAGAAAAGTTTTAAATAATAAATGAAATTTCCTTATTTTTATCTACACTCAATTTTCTAAGATTTAACCTTATTCACATTTTTATTTACCACACAAAAAATTTGAAAAATTTGAATAATTTTATGATCTGAAAAAATATACATTAGTAGTATAAATATGAAAGATTGATATTCACAAAAGAATTTTCCAATATTTATGTACAGATTTTGCTCATCACTATAATAAAGATTCTAATGTACTCTTTTTCCTAAAATCTGTGAGTCCTGGTAGTAAATGTCGTCAAAAATGTGTGTATGGCTTCCCTCGTTGGAAAAACAGGTCCCATACATTCGAGAAATAGTTCATTAATTTCCTTCACAGCATACGTGTATTCTACTTGACTCACTTTGCCATTTCGGTCGACATCTAATTTTTTTAGCATCAGTTCTATGAGGTCCTATATGTAAAAGAGTTAAGTTTTTTCAATTTCATTTCTTTTCTAAAAAAAGTGGTTTAACGATGTACCAAAAATCCTGCAATTATTTTTTTTTAAAACCTGATTGGTTTTGCATTAACCAATTATTAACAAAATATTCTATTTTCAATAATTTCAGCTTATGTTATTCAGCGTTTTACGAAATCGATCCCTTCAGAGAAAAATCATTAGATTTTAAATCAAATTTACAATTTTCAACAACGTTAAGTTATATATGGATTTTCACCGGAAATTGGTATTTTTAATAACAAATTATTAGATTTCAAAGATAAACAATTTTTTATTAACTTTCGTCTTTCTGTTATGTTAGCGCTTTTTACCGAAAACTGGTATTTTAAACAAAAATCGTATTAAATTTAAAAAAGATTTACAATTCTGAACAATTTTCCGTTGTGTTATTTACAAATACCAATTTCTAACTAACTTACAATATTATCAAATACATTATTTATTATTATCAAATACAATTGATAATATTAATTAGAAATACCAAATTTAAAATACCAATTGCATCTATAATTTGTCTTTTGAATGAAAAGAATTTTTAGATTTCAACAAATATTTACCACTTTTCAATAACTTTCGGTTATATCAGTGAATTTTATCTGAAATGTGTATTTTTAAACAAAAATCATCAGATTTGAATCCATAGATTTTTGATTAAAATAATTATATTTACAGTCTTGTACAATTTCAAACTGTGATAGTGTTTTTCGTCAGAAATTAAAATTTTTGTAAAAAAAACCCTGCGAGTTTAAAGAACATTCACAATTCTTGACAAATTTTAGGTTACATTGTCGTTTTACATAGAAAATTGGTATTTTTAAACAAAAATAATTATAATCTGAACATTAATATTTACAAATTTTGAAATTTTTTGGATTATGTTAGTGTTTTTCGTCAGAAAGTTGTATTTTTAATAAAAATAATTATATTTGAAAGAAGATTCACGATTTTTGAACAATTTCCAGTGGCGTTATCGTTTTACACAGAAAATCGGTATCTTTACTAAGATACAAATTTATCTGAAAGAAAATGAACAATGTTTTTATAATTGTAGGTTTATGCTAGCAGTTTTCACCGGAAATCGTTGTGGATTTCATAGAAGATTTTCTATTTCACAACAAATTAAGTTTATACTTTAAAGTTTTTCATTGACAAACGGTTATTTTAAACAAAAATAATTAAAATTTTTAAAAGATTTACAATTCATAATAATTTTTCTTATGTAACTGATTTTCGTCGGAAACTGGTATTTTAAAATCTTTTTAAATAGTCAGATTTCAGAATAGATTTACAATTTGGAATAATATATTTTTATGTTATGTTATAGTGTTTTTTGTCGAAAATTGATCTTTTTAATTTTAAAAAATAATTATATATTTTAGAGTCGAGTATCTTCTTTGCGGAGTTTTTAATTTTGGTACAATTTTACTTCACGTTGGCGTTTAATACTAGAAATATATATTTTTAATAAACAATCACTGGATTTAATAGAAGATGTACAATTGTCAAACAATTTATTTTATCTTACAGCGTTTTTTTCAGAATCGGATTATTTTAAACAAAAATCGTTAAAATTCAAAAATAAAATTTACAATATTTTGAAGAATTTTAATTTGTAGTTATGATATCAATTTTTATCAATTATAAAAAAAACATCTTCCCTGCTTTTCTTTTCTATTACTTCAGGTAATAGATACTATTATATCACATAATTTTGTATTATTATAAATTTTATATTTTAATCTAAAAATTGCGTGAGACGAAGAAAATAATAATCGCGTGCGCAGCGCGCGTGTTTTTTCTTACAGTAACTAGTAAAAAATAATTTTAAAAGTACACATATAAATTCTGTTCTCGTAAATTAAATTTTCAATTACTCCATCAATACCTTGACCATCTCATCTGGGTCCTCTTCGCGATGAGGCATGATGAGACATCCTCTCATTATCGCGAATATTTGCTCTTTCTTCAGCCTATTCGCTTTCATGAAGTCATAAACCTGTCGATAATGAGAGAATCAATTTCTTCAAGGATTTTTTTTTAATTTTGCAGAAAATGAGAAGGTATTATGAAAGACGTATTATAATAATTATACATAAGGAAAAATTAAATAAAATACTTTCACAGGTGATTCTGCAAGTGATATTTACAAGCCATTTATAATTTAAATTATTTATCAAATTTAAATTGCGTCACGAGTCCAATTTATGAGCAATTTACTTTTGGATTTACATTTTTTTTCAAATGAATTTACACTGTAGAATAGAAATAACGTACTTTGTAAGCAAAATCAATTCTTTCGTCGAGAGTTCCTCTTAGCATGATAGAGAGTCCTAGAACCCATTGCTCAGCTGATATCTAGATTTTGAAAGAGAAGTTAGGGTATTAGGAATAGGGTATTTTTTTATAAAAATAGGGGAATAATAGGGGAATAAAATCTCTCAAATAATATAAATGTAAATATCATACTCAATTCAATATTAAATACTTGAAATTTCTCAGATTTAGAGTCGAATTATATTGCATTTTCAAGAACAAGAAAATTTATTTTTAACCAAACAGTCGCATTATTAACCAAATATTTCAACTTTCAAGCATAAGTAAAGAATATTCAACAAAATTGTTTAAATTTTCGAAGACTGTTGAATTTTCAACAAATAAGTTCATTTTCAACAACGAAGAAAGATGCCTTTTCTACCATAAAAGATGAATTTTCTACCAAAGGACGAATTTTTAACCAATCAAATTTAACGAAAAAACTAATTTTCAAAAAAATAGTTCAATCCTCCAAATAGTTCAATTTTCGACTAAAAAATATATTTCTTGAACCAAACATGGAATCGCCAAATTTTCAGCTTGAAAAATTAATTTTCATAGAAAAAAAAAGAATTTTCAAACAGTTGATTTCAACCAAAACAAATTAATTTTCAACCAAATAGTTGAATCCTCAACCAAAAATATGATTTTTCAACAAATGAGATTGATTTTCTATAACTAAAAAGACGAATTCTCCACAAAAAAGTTAGTTTTGGAGCCAAAGAGGTGAATCTTTAACAAATTAATTTTTAACAAACTAGTTCAACCTTCAGCCAAGTAGTTGAATTCTTAACCAAAAAAGATGAATTACTAACCAAAGAGTTAAATTCTTAACCAAATAGTTCAATTTTCAACTGAAAAATATATTTTTCGAACCAAAAATGGAATAGTGAAATTTTCAGTTGAAAAAAATAACTTTCATAGAAAAAAAAGAATTTTCAATTAGTTGAATTCAACCAAAAAAGACCAATTTTAACCAAATGGTAGAATCCTCAACCAAAAAAAAATTAATTTTCAACAAACAAAATTAATTTTTACCAAAAAAAAAACGAATATTCAGCAAAACAGTTAAATTTTCAATTCAAGAGATAAATCTTTGAAAAAAAAGAATTTTTAACCAACTAGTTCAACCTTCAACCATTCAGTTGAATTTGCGACAACAAAAAATGAATTTTTAACCAAATAGTTGAATTTTGGACCAAAGAAGAATAATTCTTCACCAAGAAGATTAATGTTTCAGCAACAAACACGAATTTTCAACAAAATACAAGAATTTTCAACCAAATTGTTGAATTTTAAAGCCAAAATGACGAATTACCTACAAAATGTTTAAATTTTGAACCCAAAAATATGATTTTCTAACGAAAAAGTTCAGTTTCCACCAAATAGTTAAATTTTCATTAAAATAGTGTAATGTTTAATCCAACAGTTGAATTTTCGACCCGAAAATATGTTTTTTCAACTAAAATGGTGAATCTTCTACAACAACAAAATAATTTTTTTAAAGTTAGTTTAACTTTCAACCAAGTTGTTGATTTTGCAACTCAAAAATATGATTTTTTAACGAAAAATTTAATTTTCTACCAAATAATTAAATTTTCATAAAAATAGTTTAATTTTTAACCCAACAGTTGAATTATCGACCCGAAAATATGATTTTTCAACCAAGAAAGATGAATTTGCAATGAAACAAGTAACAGTGGAATTAAAAAAAACGAATTTTCAACAAAATAGTTGGATCCTCAACTAATTTTCTTAACACCCAAACAGATTTATAATTAGAAGGAATGAACTTTCAACCAACAAGATTAATTTTCTACCAACCAAGACAAATTTTCAACAAAATACACACCTTTTTAATGAAAGGAGATAATTTTCAATTACAAATATCAACTTGCAGCCAAACATGAAATAATTAAATTCTTTGTAACAAAAAATTAATTCTCAACAGAAAAACAAATTTTCAATGAACTACATAAATTTTCAACTAAAGGGGATCATTTTCAACTACAAATATCAATTTGCAGCAAAAAATGAAATAATTAGGAGAGATAAATTTTCAACAAAAAAATGAATTTTTGACAAAGTAGTTTAACTTCCAACCAAGCAGCTGAATTTCTGACCAAACAAGATGACTTTTTAACAAAATAGTTTTTTTTTCAACCAAATAATACTATATATTCAACCAAATATTAGACTTTTTAACCAAACAAGATAAATTTCCAACGAAAAATATAATAGTGAACCTGCAAACCAACAGTTTTTGACTTTTCTTATTGCGTTCTAGTAATACATTTCGCATTTAGGCGAAAAAAAGGAAGAAAAAGGGGGAAAAAGTTAAGTTTCTTGAAAAATAGGGGGAAAAAGTTTGTTTTTTTAAAATGGGAAATGGCCATCTTTCGCGAAATTCGAAATTTTTTTTGAAATTTATCATCTGCTAAATGTACTGAATATACTATATGTTATATAAGTTCGTAACGTTACTTCCACTGACCCCATCCCCATCAAATTGGTGACGTAGTTTATGGACGGCCCCTTAATACTAACACTAGACTTGAATAACAAATTTAATTAAAATTTAATTTATTTTATCTGCATTACCACTGAAGTACTTTTTTTGTCGACAATCGAAAATACTTTATCCACCAATAAATGACGTATATTTTCTGTGTAATCTAATCCTGAGTGGACAACGTCTCTAAAAAATGTTCGTGTTACGGGCCCCATTTCTTGGACAATTTTTCGGTTTATGATTGCAAGTGCTAAAAAATATTTATATTTTGTTCAGATATCTGTAATGACGGTCATAAGACTAAGTTATCAGGCTTAATGTTTGAGTGTCCATTAGCACTGATAAAACTCAAATCAACTTAAATAAAGACGAATGAAAATGGATTTCGTGATAAAATTCGAGTTGCCATAAACAGCTGGCGTTATAAAAGTTTTATGACGAAAAAAATATTTAGTATGAGAAATTACCTTCAACTTCCCATAAATTAAAATGTGTTGTGCGAGCCAGTTTTTTGAATAATTTGTCATTTTTTCTTCTAAAAGCAATTTCCCTTGAGGAATTGTTCAATAAATCAATGGGTGGTTCTTTCGGCATTCTTGAAATTTATTTTTTAATATCACTTTTACATAATTTAAATTAATTAATCAATCACGAAATGTAAGGTTAAGATCGTAGAAAAACAATTGAGGTTTAGTCATAAATCGAAAATAGTTTATTTGTCAAAACTTTTTGAAAAATATATAATTATATAAAGAAAATTGTTTTTTGAATAACTGCCTATAATTGTAATAGTATACAAATTTATTCGGGAATTATATTTATAAATTGAGAGCATGGAGAATAACATTTCAATAAAAGAGAAATAGCATAAAGGAAGCCATGAAATTGTTTTCTATATAAATTTGTAATAATAAAGTATAAATCAACGTCAATTCTAATATTATTGTTCGCCTCCATCTGAAACTCAGAAAATCGGAAGGATATCTCGACGGCCCATTAGCTCAGTTGGTTAGAGCGTCGTGCTAATAACGCGAAGGTCGCGGGTTCGATCCCCTCATGGGCCATCTTTTTTAATTTTTATTATTTTATTATTAATTGAATTTTAAATCTTTTTTAATAAATAATTTCAATAAGCCAGGCGCGCTTATTGCATATTTCTTCTTATGATTGCCTAATTATCAAATTAATATTATGCTGGAATTTATAGTACTATAAAATATAATTAATAATCATAAATTAAAGGCCGTGGCTACGTGTACCGAAATTTCGGTACAAGTATATGGATTCTTTCGGTACAAATAAGGAGAGTTGGAAAAAAGGCTATTTGTACCGAAATTTCGGTACGTATAGCTGGATTTTTTCGGTACGCGTAGGCACTTCCTAAAATAAAATACATCTTAAAATAGCTACATTGGAAAAGAAAGAAAAAGTTGTAAAACTTAAAACTTGCATTATTTTTAATTTTGGAAATGAAAAACTCTTTAATTTATAAAGATTAGCCACTGAAAGTTCTGCAGTTTTGAAAGTTCAACTGAAAGTAATTCTATTTTCAAGATTTATATTTGAAAGGTATGTAAACGTTTTCTTTGGAATATTTAGATTTTTAACATTTACAATTACAAATTCTTCAATTTTCACGATTCGCAATTTTAAATTCTTCAATTGTGATGATTCTGAAAATTAAAAGTCAAGTTTTCAATTCAAAATCTTCCCAATGGAAGAAATTTCGAACGTAAATCTTCAAAATTACAACACTTTCAATTATAAATTTTTAAAACTAATATATTTTCAATTTTAAAGATTTACAATGTAAAGTGCAAAAATTTTGAAGAGTTACAATTGAAAATTCTCGAGTTTTGAAATTATAGAATTGCAAGTTCTTCAATTTTAACGATTTGCAATTTAAAATTATTCAATTTTGAATATTTGCAATTGAAGACTTTTCAATATTTAATGTATGTTGTATAAAATGATGCAATTTTGATAGTTTTTTATGTTGTTCAGTTTTGAAGATTTAAAATTTATTCATATATTTTCAATTGAAATTTCTTGAATTTTGAACTGTAAAAATCACAACGTTGATTTATTTTATGGAAGTTCTTATAAGGTTTTAAATTTGATGTAACATATGTTCCCGTATGTAAAAACAGAAACTTTAAGTCACTTTAATCAGTGACTGGAAATGTAACAAGTTACCATTTTTAACGACGTAACTGTAGCTGTAATTAGTTCCATTTTTTAAAGAACTTTCCCAACACTGCATATAATTTTAAAGGAATTTAAAATCAGATAAATGTTATTGTTATGTCGATCTAACATGATGAAAATTTTATATTTTAATTCAAACTAAAGACTTTCCTTTCAATCGCAAAAACTTCAAGTAAAAACAGAATTTACTAATAAATTGTCAAATTGGGTTTAAAACAAATCAACAAACAAAAGCAGACTATAAGTGAGAAGAAACATAGGAGCTTCAGTGTGGACAAAGTGAATTGAATAAATTTGAAGATTATTAAATATAATTACATAAAATTACAAACTTTTAGAGTTCAATGCGTTCCGAGAAGATACTTTCATACATAAAATGAAAAGTTATAAATAAAGAGGATTTAAAAATCCCTAAAATAGAACGTTCGCCAGGAAATATCATCTTTTCATCAAATCGTCGCCCACACAAATTAAAATATCTACAATTCCGATCCTTCTTAATGTCTCAATTTAAACCCTCTTCTTGACACACACAATTAATCAGGCTTATATAATCTACAAACACACATCCAAAATTATCATTTGAAAAAATTCTTCGACATCGATAAGCCGTTCTTCGGCAATTTGTTTTTGAATTATCATAAGGAATCACATATTCCAACGACTTGGACTTGCGTGTGAAAAGCAACTGGGGTAATAAAAGCAGTAAAAAAAGAAGCTAACAAAAGTGTCCAAGCCATTTTACGGGAGTCAAATATAAAAGATTGAGAAGCAAGGGCGATAAACTTCGTCCTAAGTATATCTAATGACATCATTTGGTCTGCAAAATGCAATAAACCGGGGACCAAGGCTCGGGGATTTCGTCGAGAACGTAAAAAAGTACAAACAGCGAGTCAAAACCAGTAGAAGGCTTAAGCTTTAAGATTTTTCCCTTTTTAAATATTTAAATTACAAGAATTTCGTGCTAGAGACGATCTCGTTATATCGTGTTGTCCCTTTTCAGTAGTTCTGTCATGACAGTTGGGATATTTATTTAGCTGAAGCATTCCAAAGTATGCTTTAGAATGTGGCACGAAATGTTTTAGAATTGCAACCGATTAATTAAATCGCACTTCCATTTGTAGAATTTATATAAGTTTGTGTTCGTTCAGCGACATCTTTACTGTTTTTTTTTAAAGATTTCGGATTTAATTGACACAGTTATTCTAAATTCTTCAAAACAAATAGGAATTGTAGTTCGATCGTTCCGCTTTATTTCAGTGAAAACGGTTGCGAAATAATTAAAAGAATTGTTGATACTTAAGGATGATAAAATTTAATGTTTTTCTCACTTTTTTATCAGAGAAATAATTGATTAAATTTACTCTTCTATAATGTCGAAATTTGATTTCCAAAATGCAAAGATTTTGTTCGAATTCTCGAGCAACTTTTAATACGAGATTTGAATTTTTATTTATATTTCTTTATCATATTTCATCTGAAAAATTCAAAAAATTATTTCTCGTTAGCAGTGAGGAGGTGAAGTCAGAGACAAAGTCACATCTAACGATTGTGAAAAATAATGTCACATTATTATTACTATTATTATATTATTATTAATTATCTTATCAATTAATGTCTCAGGCTTAAGATGATTACAGTCCAATGTGTCGAAGGCACTTTTGGTTAGAGTTGGATTTTTTAAATTTTTTAAATAGTATGCACGGGCCGGTCCCGGTATATATTATCAGTCACGAACGCATTATTGTAATGCAATCAAGCGATCTGATAAGAGCTTGTGCCTTGACACGTTCGTTCCACAACACTGCTCCGACACAGGTTGCTGATCAATTTCTCTAGCGATCACCCAAAGTGAAGAGCCTCACAAGGTTGTTATATGAGGTTCCCTACTTGGGCCCATTAGTACTTCTTCGGAATGGAAGCTTCTAATGTGTCCCCTAAGGGTTTACATTTTTCTTGTATCTCTTCCCTATTCCTTTACACACCCCCCACACACTTTCATGGTGGTGGTAGGGGGACCTACAGTTTAAGGTGGGTTCCGAACCACCAAGAGCAAGAGCTTTAAGTACTTGGATAACCTTTTTCTCAAGAGGTACCGGTCCCACGACTCTCCGGAGATGAACATCTTCCTTGCTAGGCCTGTTTTCACCGCATGGGCCGCCGAGGCTCTTCCAGAGTGCGAGGCGGGAATCGAACCCGCAAGCCGACGGAGTGGGTTCAAAGCCTACGCCTTAACCCCCACGACCATCGCCCCACTTCTTGGGCCCATTAGTATCCGAGTTCTTTTTATTTCAGGCGTCATTCACTCTACTGTCACACTGTTTATAAAGTATTTGTCGTCATAATTTTCTGTCCTGGCATAATTCTCTAGCTTTCTTCACGTCCATGCATTTTTTCATGCAAGCTCTCGTGTTTCTATGGCTTCTTATGTCTCTTCGGATTAATGTCTCATTCACAGATTCTAACCATTCTTTCGGTCTACCTCTGGGCATTCTGCCATTTACTTTACCTTTATACACTTGTTTGATCAGTCGTTCATCTTTCATACATGATTTTAAAAAAATCTTTAGAAGAAAATAACATTCAGGAGAACTTACATGAAGGATCTTCCAAGCACTTTCTTTTTAATGTAATGACAAAATTCATTTTTTCACATATTTTATGTGCAATTACAAAAAAATTATACTAATTCTGGATGTAAATTAATATAAACAGCCTGATCAACCTTTAATTTTACAAACCGTAATAATACTCAAGATCCTCACAAAGAATCAACTATCTTCCTACGAAACGAAGAAAACACAACGAAAAACCTTTGAAAGACTTTTTCCATATCTTTTTGGATGCAAATAAAATAAAATGGGGGAAATACAAACTGTGCTGCTTAGACGATTCCTTAAACGAAAAGATATTCACATGGCAAGCAAAGGCACCGCCGGTTTCAAACGTCATCAAAGTTTGTATCCAAGGGAAATTACAGAAAAAAAACCTGTCCTTCAGAAGATTCACCAGTAATTTTAATTTATCAATCTTATTATCAATTTACAAAAATTCGTGTAATCAAAAACTCCCTTATTAGATTTTTGTTTGAAAGTTAAAAAAATAGGAACATCATTATAGGTCGAGCATTGTTTAGTGTTTATAATATTAAAATATTCTCTGGTATTGGATCAACAAATATTTAGCGACAAAGTAATGGCTAGTTGGTAAAAAAATACCTTCCTTTGCATTTTTCGATGATGGCGACACTCAAGGTTTCTTCAAATATCTGAATCCTAAGGCTAAAGTTCCATTCCGCAAAAAATTGCGATCTCTGGCTATAGATCGATTTACGAAAATGCAAAAAATTGTGATGAAGATTTTCCAAAATAATAAATCGAAGATATCATTCGCTGTAGAGTGTAGACCGTGTAGATGGTTGGTTTTTGATCAGGTGTTTGATGGCCCTTCATGGGTATCGTGCTCTTTAACGCCTACGATAAACAGATAAGTAGATAGAAACAGATTAACTCATTTTATCAGAAATAAATGTCAAAAATGTATTCAAAATTTATACTGCATTTTAAAAATATATGTATATACTTTGGAATCCGCTTATAATCTAGTTAATTCAAAGTAAAATATGTAATCGAAAAGTAATCAATTTGTAATCCAGATAGTTTTTCAACTATTTCGTTGAACCATTAGTATACCATTAAGCCATTTCCCTTTCAGGGTAGGCGTGACACTACCCGATTCGGGTAGTGTTTCTAGGTGGATAGTTTTCTTGTAGTTATAAATAACTACAAGTTTGGGCTCACCACACCCATAATATGCCAACAGCACACAATATTCTCGAATGGTCACCCATCCAAGTACTCACCGCGCCCAACGCTGCTTAACTTCAGTGATCTGACGGGAACTGGTTTTTTCAGCGTGGCATGGCCGTTTTTTTAAATTCAAAAATTCCATTTCTCGTTAAAAATTGATCTTTTTTAGTCGAGAATTCATATGTTGTTGCAAATTCGTATTTCTCGTTAAAAATGTATGTTCTTAGTTGAAACTTCAGATTTTTGGTTGAAAATTCAACCATTTGTTTTTTTATGGAAATTAACTTTTGCAACTGAAATTTTAACAACTTCATTTTCGATTTTAAATGTTCCTTTTTTAGTTGCATACTCAACACTTGGTTGAAAATTGAAAAAAATAACGTACTTTCAAAAATTGAAACTTTTTTTTTTCATAAGAAACTAATCTTTTTGGTAGAAAATTCGTTTTCTTTTGGGTTGAAAATTATTTTCCCTTACAAAAAATTAAGCAATTCCTTTTTTAATTGTAAATAATATTTTTATAGTCAAAAATAAAGTATTTGGTTGACAATTATTTTATTTTGTTGAAAATTGGTCTTTTTGACAGAACATTATTCTTCTCGGTTGAAAATTAATTTGTTGTTTATTTGAAATTCAACCACTTGGTTGAAAGTCAAATTGCTTTTTTAAAAATGAATTTTTTTGTTGAAGATGCAACATATTAGTTGAAAATTCATCTCCTTGATTGAAGATTGAACCATTTTGTTAAAAATTAGTTTTTCTTGGTAAGAACTTAATTCTTTTATTGAAGATATAATTATTCCATTTTTGGTGAAAAATTGATCCTTTTTAGATGAAAATTTAAGGTTTAAGCATTTGTTTGAAAATTTATCTTTTAGTTAAAAATTCGACTACTTGGTTTAAAATTCATGCACTTTGTCAAAAATTCGTCTTTTACGGTAGAAAATTAATTTTCTTGGTAGTTTAAGTTTTTTTTGTTGAAAATTCAACTATTTTGGTACAAAATTGAACTATTTGGTTGACAATGAACCTTTTTTGTTGCAAATTAATGTGTTTTGTTAAAAGTTCAACTTTTTGGTTAAAAATTAACCTTCTTAGTTGAAAATACGTGTTTTTGGTTAAAAAGTCAACTACTTAGTTTAAAGTTGAATACTTTGTTAGATCTTTATTTTTTTGGTTGAAATGCATTACACCAATTGGAAATTCATCTCATTGGCTGAAGATATGAGTATTTTTTTTTAAATTTACTTTTGTAGGAAATTAGTTTTTGTAATTAGAAGTGTAAACATTCCATTTTTTCTTTAAATTGTAGAAAATTTAATCATTTGGTTGAAAATTCATGTATTTTGTTGAAAATTCATCTTTTTCGGTAGAAAATTAATCTTTTCGGTTGAATCTTTTCTGGTTGAAAATTCAACTATTTTGGTACAAAACTGAACTATTTGGCTGGCAATTAACTTTCTTGGTGAAAGTTAATATCTTTTCTTGAAAAATCGTATTTTTGATCAAAAATTAATCTTCTCAATTAAAATTTCATGTGTTTGCTTGAAAATTTGACTATTTGGTTGAAACTTAATCTACATTATTGAAAATTAAACAATTTTATTAACAGTTATTCTTTTTGGTTGAAAGGTTAACTGTTTTGTTGAAAATTTATCATTTAGCTTGAGGATTCAACTATCTTGTTAGAAATTGATCTTTTTTTGTTGAATTTAACTGCTTTTAATTTTAAATTAGAATATTTTTTGGTTGAAATATAGACATTTTTGGTTGAAAATTTATCTCATTCGGTTGAATATTTAACTATTTTGAGCACAATTCGTTCTTTTTGGTTAAAAATTAATTTTTAACTGAAAATTCAACTATTAAATTGTTGTTGAAAAATTTACCTTTTTTAGTTGAATATTCAGCTATTTGGTTCAAAATTGATATTTTTTAGTTGAAAATTCAACTAGTTCGTGGAAAACAGAAAGTATAGTATTTGGTGAAAAGTTAATATATTTTATTGGAAATTGAACAATTTTGTTGAAATGTAATCCTTTTTGGTTGAAAATTCGCGGGAGTCCATAGTTTTGGCGGAGTAATTCACCATAATTTGATGTAATCCAGAGTCATCCTATGCAAAGTGGAGTAATCTTAGGTAATCCAGAGTAATTCTGTATATAGAGGTAATCTAGGGTAATCTGATATAATCCGGGGTAATCCACCTCCGCTGGAATGCATTTTTAGGAGTTGTTTCCCTCTCGCTTCACATATTTCAGGAGACTTTAGTGGACTTCATTAGAAGTGTAACCTGAATTCTAGAGTTGTCAACCCCTAGTGAATTCTTGAATTCTTTTGAAGTATTTTGAATTCTTTTGAGTTCTTTTGAATTCTTTTGAATTCTTTGAATTCTTTGAATTCTATGAATTCTTGATAGTAGGACTTAAGCCTTCGCTATCTCATCTTCTATCAAGTAGTAAAAATCCTTTTTTGAAATGTATGTTTAAACTATTTAAAAATGCGAAGGGGGGGGGGGGGAATGGAATTCGTTTATGTACTTAATGAATTCCAGCGTCTGGTTTTCGAGACGATCTTTTTAACGACCGACCCTCCTGATTCGTTGATAACCAGTCGAAGCAGCAGTAACTCTCAAATTTGATTATTACTTACCCCCAAGGCGAGCAAGTAATGGGTGCTCAACCCTTTTGGGCTCGACACCCACGCGCAGGTACCACATCGTAAATAAAACGAAATTGTTGACCGGTGCTGTGCGTCCGGCTGTTAAGCGTTAAACAAAAGACTGCGGGACGTCGGACGCCATATCTTTGATCTCTGTTTGCTGAAGCATGCATCATACCTCGCAGCTTCCCCCCCCTGCCAGCAGTTGATTTTACCCCTTCCCATCCCTTCCCATCACACCCCACCATGAGATAATCGAGAATAATTATTCGTTAGATAAATACGATCACAGCGGATGATAATACATGAAATTTATGGTGGACCACTGTTTTATAAATGATGCAGGGCTTGTTCAAATGCTCACTGTGTGAGCAATACGCGGATTGGCCTCTGTGAAGTACTGAGAGATAATAAGGATTTCTTCAGAATCAAGATGAGATTGATTACCTAGATCAATAATGCTTCTTGGTTCGATGCTTGATGGATAGATTTTAAATTCGAATAGAACAGCCGGAAGAGAATGATAACATGGCTCGCAAAGAGGTTGGTTCATTATTCAATCTTTTAAATGTGTTCTTAGTATGCTAGAATACTTACGCAGGATGTCTACTCAAATTTTGAAAAAAATTCTTTGACGAATCCAGGTTTTTTCCAGTTATAATTTTTCTTAGTACAGAGCCATTCAACTGTTAACTATCGCATTTTTCAAGCAATTCTGACCCTAAAACTCTTTAAAGTATTACATAATACTAGAGTAACTAGAGTAACCGCTTTGATTATGCAACATTGTCCTGAATGATGAGAGAACAAGTTGATATGTATGTATATCTTGGTAGCCTATTCACTGGTGATGGAAAGATAGATGGAGAGTTAGATAGGCGTATAAATAACGAGGGTAAGAAGGTTATCGGTAGATCAGGGCCCATTATCAGAAGTAAAAATATATCAAGTAAAGCTGAAAGGGCAATACATAATTCTATATTTATACTGACTGTGCTGTACGGTAGCGAGACATGAACCTATCAAGAAAAGGATAAGAGTAAAATTGATGCGATCAACAGGAAATTTCTGCGCATGATATGCTGAAAAACACTGATGGACAAAGTGAGTAATGAGATAATTCTTAAAGAATGTGATGTAGAGGAGACATTAGTTGACATATCAAGGTAAAGTAAATGGCAGGGTGCCCAGAGGCAAACCGCGGAATGAATGGATAGAATGTGTGAATGAGACCCTAATTCCAAGAGACATAAGAAGCCACAGAAACACGAACGCTTGTATGAAAAAATGCATGGACGTGAAGGAAGCTAGAGAAGTATGCCAGGACAGACAAGTGTGACGAAAAATAGTTTATAAAAAGAGTATCGGTGGATTGAATGACGCCTAAAACAAAAGACCTTGGATACTAATGGGCCCAAGTGGGGAGCTTCACATGATGACTTTATGAGGCTCTTCGCTTGGGGTGATCGCTAGAGAGATTGATCAGTAACCTGGACCGGAGCAGTGTTGCAGAACGAACGTGTCATTTAGTTAAATAATACGGGAATTATAGATCAATCTAAAAATCTATACCCCCTCCCCCATATTAATCCCTTATTCACCGAGTGAGTCACGCTCACCCTGAAGGGGAAATACCTTAATGGTATAATAATAAAAAATGATGATTCGAAATTTGAGAAAAAAAATACAAACTGAATATTACTGCCGGTTTTTTATAATTCCACCAATTCCACATAACTTAAGTTTTTACATTAGGTATAAGTTGGATTTTTTACGAAAGATTTAGGAATAATTTGCTATAAAGTATTTTAGGGGACCATTTTAGATGTATGATAATGATAGAGGAGTCAAATAATATCCAACTATTTTTCTGTTAAGAGAATTTTGGTTATTATAGGCGGGATACGACTGATATATATGAGCTTGTTCAAGCGTAGGAGTAATATTATATAAAGAACCCTAATTCTATTTCAAACTTTTATCAAAGTTTAATCTAGTTATTATCCCTAAAAATATTCAAACTACTAACATTTAACATTAATTAGGGTTTATTTTATTGATTTAATAATTACACAATTAATACATAATCTGAATTTTAGTTTAAATTCGTGCCCAGATGGAAAAATTAAACATAGTTAAAAATATTATATGTAAATTTTATTTCTTTTATCCATTTTTTGTATGAAACAAATTAAGCCGGACCCTACTGAGATCAAACCGTATTTAATATGATAATACTCATCATATAAATATTTTGAATCGACTAATAAGATAAATTGATGCTAATCATTGTTAGATAAAGGGGAAAATACCTAGATTCCAAAAAATTCGGTTTCCAGAATCCTAAATACATTTTCTTACTTTTCAGTGCGTTCCAGCTAAATTATTAAGAAATAAGTGAACACTTTTCTGTTGGAACATATTATTGGATCATCTCAAGACTTGTCTCATACGAAAACAACTACTAATTCGAATTTAATCACAAAAATATATCCCGAAAATTTTATCGGATACGTATGTTACAAGTTTTATAGACACACATATACGATGCACGAGAATAATTAATTTTTCATTAATCTTGGGCATTTTCTGTAGTACTTCCATTAATTGAAATTTTTGAGACATACTATTTTTCAAGAAATGGTACCATTAAAGTGAATAATCTCGAGCAAAAGTGTTTGAATTAGGTATTAGTATTCTACATTTGGCCAACGGCCAAACCACGCTGAAAAAACCAGTTCTCGTCAGATCACTGAAGTTAAGCAGCGTTGGGCGCGGTTAGTACTTGGATAGGTGACCATTCGAGAATACTGCGTGCTGTTGGCATATCGTGGTGAGCCCAACTTGTAGTTATTTACTACGAGAAACTATCCACCTAGAAACACTACCCACATCTAGTGATGCCGTCGAGCGATATTTCCCGATCTCGACGCGATTCCGACTCGATCCTAGTCTCCAGTATCGGGTGTAGATCGAGTCGGTTTTGGCTCGACTCGACTTTGGCTCGGGAAGTCGATATATCGACTCGGGATCGGGTCGGGTTTTCGATCCTCCTTCGACAGATGTGCACTTCTCAGTTGAACTGAGCGGAGAGGGAAATTTGACAATGGCTTGACGTCACTCGGTTCCCCCTGACTCCTCCACGTCTTGGTTAAACCGGTTATGGCTGGAGTGAAAATGCTGAAAATTATTTTCTCCATAGTGGAAGAGTTGTACTTTGGCTTATTAGTAAATAATTTGAAACATCTAAATGCAACTATAGAACCTATTTCAACCTTCATTTAATTTTAAATTATTTTTAAATAAAAAATAACCTTTTTTTTAATATTTGGCAATATTGGACTGTTTATTGAAAAGGAGCAAATATAAACCAGATTTTAAAAAGTGAACAATTTCCAGCTGAATTGTTTTAAATAGAATGCATTCGATTGAATCATGAACTGAAGATTTCAGAGTGCTGCATCCTACATTTAAATATTCAACTCTACAATTGTAATTTTTTTCTTCTTAAATTGTTAATTCGTGAAAAAGAGTTTTGTACTTTAATGTATAAATCATAATAGAAGAATTATTATTTAAAAATGTTTTAAAATATAAATTATTTTACTCCAATGAAACAAGTCTCTGGTTAAAATTTTTTTTAATTGTTCAATTTGTAATGTTTTTCACTTAAGATTTCTTCAAATGATATGATTAACAAATTAATTAATTCATTTTTCAATTTGGAGGATCACAAATGATGACGTGGATACGTATTTCTTAAGCAGAAATTTTTGAAATGTTCTATTTATACAAGGTTTTTTAACAATATCGTAAAATTTTCCACAAATGATATGAATTTTTAACAATTCAGTTAAACTTTCATTCGAACAGTTCAATTTTCAAACCAAATATGTACGATAAATTCTTAATGAAAACGTAGATAGTTGAAGTTTCATTAAAAGCTGGAATGCTTGAATTGTTACTTCAGAAAATTATTTTATAACCTAAAAAAAAGAGTTTTCAACAAAATATTTACATCCTCAACCAATGAAATGAAATTTTAACCATGTAGTTCAAATTTCAATCAAGTAGTGGAATTGTCAGCCAAGACGTTAAATTTTCTGCAAAAAAAGACTAATTTTTCACAAAGTACACGAATTTTTAGACAAAGAGGTAAATTTTCAAATCGAAAAGATAAATTTTCTACCAAAAATGAGAGAGTCACATTTTCAATAAAAAAAAAATAAAAATCACTTCAAGAAAACGAACTTTAAAAAAAATACTTGAATTTTCAAGTAAAGAAATTAGTTTTCAAATAAATTGATGAATGTTCATTTGTAAACAATAAAATGAATTTACAATAATGCGCCTCAACTGTCAACCAAGAAGTTGAATGTTCAATTAAGACACTTAATTTTACACCAAAAAGACAAATTTTGAACAAACACATGAATTTTCAACACTGTAGTGAAATTCCTAACGAATTTTTACTCGAAAATCAAAAAGCTCTGTGTTATGTTATAAGAATTAATATTTAACCAAAAATACTAATCATCGCGAGAATACCTTCAATTTTCAAACAGAAAAATACATTTTCAATCAATGATATAGTTCAATTTTCAACTGAATAAGATAAAGCGTCATCCATAATTTGAATGAGTGAATTTTCTATGGAAAAAATTAATGCCCAAACAATAAAAACGTGTTTTCGATAATGCAGTTAAATTTGCAACAAAAGAAGCAATTTTTAGTTGGATTTTCAAATGAAGAGATTGTTTTTTAGCTAAAATGATGAATCTCCAAGTTGACTACTTAAATTTACAGTTATGAAATAAATTTCCACCTAAAACCAACGATTTTTCGACGAAATAGTTCAATTTTTTACAAATCAATTTATTTTCCCAAAAATATATAATTAGTTGGGTTTCAACCAAAACGATGAATTTTCAAGCTTTTTAAATGAATGTATCAATATTCATATTACTTATAAGAATTATTTTCGGGAGAATAATTATTTGATGATTATTATTTTTTCTCGATTTTCCAACAAGAAGATGAATTTTCAACACATACAAAATATTTTCCAACTTTGTGAAAAAAGTTTTTTGAATAAAAATTTTGGTTAAAAAACATTTTGATAGAAAAATAAGGTTTGGAAAAAAAATTGTTGAAAAAAATAATTTGTTGTGGAAAAATTTGTGAAAAAAGGTGGTTGAAAAAAATTCGTTGAAAAAAAATGTTGAAAAAAATGTGCTGAAAAAAAAGTTTTGCATAAAAATGTTTCGAAAAAAAATTGTATGAAAAAAATAATGTTTGGAAAAAAAATTCTTAGAAAAACATTTTGGCGCTTGAAAACGTCTACAATGTGCATTTTGTTTATATAATTTGTTCATAAAATGAACAAATATCAATGCATGGCAACATTTTTTTATAAAACATCATTGGCACTATAATTGCAACAAGATTAGAAGAAAAATTGATTTCGTTTCGCTTAAAAACGCCTAAAATGTGCATTTGTTTATATATTTTGTTTATCAAATAAACAAATATCAACGGTTGGTAAATTTCTTCCAGAAAACATAATTGGTAATGTCATTACAACAAGAGCACAAAAAAAGCATTGGTTTCTGCCTATTAATGTCTGCGATGTACATTTGTTTGTAGAATTTGTTTATAGAATTGGTCAATAACATTCATTCTTGAATTTTGATGGCCACGTATCATCCAAACAATAAAAGCAAGCAATTTTAGAGCAAGAATATACTTTGAAAACAAAAAGTTCTTCATGGCGATTATTTGTTAATAAAATTTGCTTTTAACAATTAGCTTTATAAGGTAACAATTTTTTCCTTCTTTCTTATACCGCTGTGCATTGAACCCAAGTGACTTGAAGTATAAGGAAAATTGTGTCTAGGAGATAAAGCATGAAATGCAAAAATCAACACTTTTTGCTGTTTGCATTAACATAAAAATAAAATAAACAAAAAAATAAAATATACACTCACAACGCGTTCCATGAAATTTAGTCCTGAGTTGTACAACAAAAATTATCTTAAATCGGTGCATTATTGCGTTCTAAATGTCCTTTTAAAATTTGAACCTCGTTTTTCATTTCAACCCTCCGTGGACCACTACGTCACAGACCCACATCTGGCGAAGGAGGATCGAAAACCCGACCCGATCCCGAGTCGATATATCGCATTCCGAGCCAAAGTCGAGCCGAGAGAAAACCGATCACGGGTATCGAAAACCCGATCCCGACCCGAGAAAAAACCGACGCGATCTCGACACGATCACGAGAACGTATCGTATCGAACGGCACCACTACCCACATCGGGTAGTGTCACGCCTACCCTGAAAGGCTTAATGGTATACTACTGCTACTACTACATCTGAATATATATATACCATTAAACCATTTCCCTTTCAGGGTAGGCGTGACACTACCCGATTCGGGTAGTGTTTCTAGGTTTTTCTTGTAGTTATAAATAACTACAAGTGTGGGCTCACCACACCCACGATGTGCCAACAGCACTCATGTCAGTATTCTTGAATGGTCACCCATCCAAGTACTAACCGCGTCCAACGCTGCTTAACTTCAGTGATCTGACGAGAACTGGGTTTTTCAGCGTGGTATGGCCGTTGGCCATATAAAATATAATATATAAATAAATAAATAAATAATAAATCTTTGAAAAAATAGGCGATATATATTTGTAAATTACAGTCTACAATAAACATTAAAGATGTAAAAGTCTTCAATTATGTGAAATGACCCATACAACCAATTAAAAATTTTGGTATTTTTGTGAATGGTATAATACTCAAATATAATTGTATAAGTTTCCAAGAATTTAAAACCATGGAATATTCTTGAAATTGTAGCAATATTAGGCATTTTAATTTTATCTTTTGAAATTATTCATGAAAATTTGGTTTAGGTTTCAGCGAAAATGAATAAAATTATAATTTAATTGACTGAGACGTTTCGACGTACGATGGTGGTCCTCATCAGTAATTCATTCTGAAAAATGTAGACATATCGGAAATATAATACAAATTCGATGTTTCAAGTATCTGCCCAGATTTTATTACCATTACTTTTAGTACTGTGCGACTAATTATTAAATGGTGAATTAATTAAAAATTGAAATGATTTATGTAACATCAGCTTAATTAAATGTTAGGTTAAGTTCATTCGACTAAATGTTACTTTATTCCACTCATTTAATTGGAATTAAACTGACTTCATTGCTTATTAAGGAAAATTTTAGAGAATGCCCACAGTGAATTTCACTAAATTCAAGTGATGTGAATGAATTGAATTTAATTATTTTGTAGTTAATTCAAGTAAATTCTATTTAACTCCAGTAAATTCTACTGAATAATTTTGAAGCAGGGATGCAAACAAAATTAACGGGCATTTTCTTATAGTTGCCAATTGTTTCTGTAAAAGGATGATTAATCTAAATGAAAAAGAAACATTTTAATTTTTGTTCAATGTGAAGAATTTTTAGAAAGAAGATATTCCATCTTTTACTAGATTTAAGGGAAAAATTACAAAAAGTTAAGTTTTTGTCATAGATTAGAATTTAAGTTTTCTTGAATTTGATTTCATCAGATATCTTAAACCGAATAACTGTCGAATAAATTCTCAAGATTGTTTGATTTAGATTTTAATTAAATTAAAAAATTTTAATCATTTTTTTTTCTTTCAAGATACAATCAATTTTCAGAAATATTAGAAATAAAAATATAAATGGTGTTAATAATTCCTTAGTAATTAACTTCAAATTCAATTCTTATTTTTAATTGACATAAGCATAACATATAAATATTCCCTATTAGTTTCCTATTAAAATTTCCTTGATGAGGACGCCTGAAAGGCCTCGAAACATGTTAAACCCTGATAGTATAAAAAAGACGAATAAATAATAAAAAAAAGAGAGAGGTGATTTTTGATGTCTATTTCTTTTTTCTTCCTCTTTTTTCAATTGTCATATAGCTGTCTCTAATGAGCCGTTTCACAATGTTTTTTGTTAACATATTTCTCTTATGTTAACTCTCTTTGTGCAATTATTTTGCATAAATTGAATATCTTGAGTATTTGTTTTTGAAAAACAGCTTTTTTAAGAACATAATTCTTTTTAAGTCTTCTGTTGTGCAATTTGGTTTTTTAAAGTTTATTTTGGTTCAAAAAATATACTTTCAAATACTAAAAAATAATACGGCTATGGAGTTTCGTTTCGTTTCTTTTGTCGTTCTTTTCATGTGAAACATAATTGCCACATAATTTTGACATATTGTCTCTGTAGACTTATTGTTTGTCGAAAAATTTTCATCTTGTGCTTAGTTTCTAGCCGAATTATTTAGAAATTTTAGAAATAATGGACAAAGATAGATAAATGTCCCTTAATTTCGGTCGGATCTCTGTTTTGAAGTGGTATGCGTGAATTCAGCTAAATAAATGGAATTCTGATGGACTAACAAATTAAAAAAAAATCTGCCCGCTTCGCGGGCACATTCTCATCGCGCGCTTCGCGCGCGGCTCGCTTCGCTCGCAAGTTTGAGCGCGCCTAGGGCGCGCAACTGTTGGATCTCGCGCTTCGCGCTCGATCATATATTTATCTCGCGCTTCGCGCTCGATTATTTATTCACCTCGCGCTACGCGCTCGGGCGTATCTACATCGCGCTTTACGCTCGGTTGTTCTAGATTTTTCAACTTCGTGTTCGACTTCGATGAAAAGAAAAAGTTTTTTTACAAATATTATAAGATTATCAAAACCTCTGCATATTAAGTAATTGTTAAATTTGTTTTTATTTTAGACTGAAAAGGAACTTTATTTACTCAAGGTTTTATCGACCTTAAGGAACACATTCTCATCCAGACACTCGCGCTTCGCGCTCGATATTTGATTTGAAAATCATTTGAACCTTGCGTTCCACGCTCGGTTCTGTGCACCGTATGATAGAAACAAAAAAGTTTGAGCGCACTTACGGCGTGCGATTTGGTAAATACACTGAGCGTGCACTTTGTGCTTCGTGTTATATGTTCTTCATATACAAATTACTAAATTTGTATTTGATTTCAAATGAAAAATAATGATATAATTTAGGCGACAAATTTTATTCATTAAAATTTTATTTTAGCTTGTGCCGTTTTTCAAAAAAGTTAATTTTTTCATTTTGAATATATTCTTACAACAAAAATTGATTACAAGTTTGTAAATCTTTTTTGAATGCACAATTTTTGTTCATTTTTTTCGTAGCTCATGTTATTCGTCTAAAAATTTGATTTTTCTATTTTCAATGCTGTTTTTTACGAATAAAACAAAAACTACGCATCATATCCAAAAGTGAATGATAAGAAATTTGTAGATCTTTTTTGGGTGCACAATTTTGGTGTAATGATCTTTTCACGTATCTTGCATAGATTCACAGCAAAATGGAATTTTTGATTTTTCATTATTTTTTTGTGCGATCAAAATTTGAATTTTTTATTTTTCAAAAAATTCAAAAAGTTGTTATGAAAATATTATAGGGTGTTCAAAAAGCAACGTTTTTCTCCTCTTGACTTTTTTTCATATCGTGCGTTTTTCGGCTTAAAATGTACATTTTCGTTTGTTTTTTGGAATTTTGAAAATGCTATAACTCCAGTAATTTTTTTTTTATCACGAAAAGTCATTAGAATATTTTGTTCGCCATTTTGCGTACTACTAATAACCATACATAGAATTTTTAAATCTTCAAAAAAAGTGGTCTCAAAAATTTTCAAAATGTGCTCACTTTTTGAATTTTCATCCAAAATAGCTGGTTAACGAACTCGTTCTCTATTTTTAGGCCATAAAAAAGTCTGCCAAAGCTCAATCAAATCTGAGCATTTTTTCGAAAGTTATCGTGGCTACAGACAGACAGACAGACAGACAGACTACAGACAGACAGACACCTTGGTAAAAACCGTTTTTTCTGGCTCAGGGGGTCTCAAAACGTGGAGATTTGATGAAAACCGACTATGCCAAATTTTACATAAAACCAATACCTTCTCATTAGAATGAGAATGTAAAAAACAATAATTCTTACAACATTCTATTCAATTCAAATGTTTAGAAATTTTGATTTTTTCGAATGTGCTGAATATATCGCACGAAGAAAAAAGAAAAAATCCAGGATTTACAGAATACATTTATTTATACTAAAAATTTCGCGTTGGTCCTGTGCCTTTTTCTACTACAGTAAAAATTTTCAAAACAGCTCAAAATATTGCTATTTTGAGGTTTTGTTACACGATTTATCGACTATGTTCAAGTTGAACAAATATTTCAACATTCAAATGTCTGACAGTCAAGGCACAAAAATCAATTTCACCTCAGTCGATATCTTGTTTAAACAAACATTAAAGAAGCAATGTTTTGAGCTATCTTAAAAATTGTTTTTCCAGTCAAAAAAGATTCGGGACGAATGCAAAATTTTCAGAGAGATTAAATAAAGTACTGCTTTAAATATACTGTTAATCCTGGATTTTTTAATTTTTCTCCTTACAAGCTATTTGTTTCCGAAAATAACCAAAACCTCCAACGTGAGGTATTTCAAGGTAAAAAAAAAACTAAAATTGTTTCCATCGTAGCGCTAAAATCGGATTTTTACTTTCATTCTTTTTAATTTTCTTCAAATAGCATTAAATATTAACTTTCTATTCTTTAAATATCACTTTATAGTTTATTCTATAAAATTCTGTCAAAATAAAAATAAAACTCATCAAAATAATTATACATAAATATTTTATTACTTTTGTAAGGTTGTATCATTAACTCAGGTACTTAAAAACAATCAGTTCGATGTCTTTCAAAGATAAAAGATATTTTTTATCTCTGAAAATACTTTTATCGTAAGATACAAAAGTCTTATCTTCAAATTTCCTGCATTTCAATTTAATAATTTAAAATAGCTTAGTAGCTAATTGTTTCGGAAGAAGGAATACATTATTTAACTTCTAGAAAGTAAATGTCGAGTTTAGATGCTTAACAGCAGACTTTTCTTCTTTCATAGAGTTGCAATTATTTTTAAGGCGATGTTGTTAACCTCGTTGTTTAATTAGTAACTCAAACCCAGTATTTAAATTCAAACTTAAAAATTAAACATTATTGATTTTCACGCTACCGCGGACGAATTTCCAAATAAAAAAAACGGTAGTATGACTATGTTCATTGAACATAGATAAGTGAGTCAAAATCTTTGTTCGTAACGTTCTTGGAGACGCTTCAATTATTATAGTTAGATATCAACATTTTTAAAAATTAGGCTGGAACCCGTTTTGACGAAATAAAATGAAATGATCCATAAATATTTTGTGCGAGCTTAAAGCTGAATATTGTATTTTATCTTCTTCAGAGTGGATTGTTTGCACCTTCCGCTCCGGTGAAGTACAGCTTGCGGGAGTGGATCAGGATCTTAATGCAGGATATTTCCAGTCTGGATCCACTTAAATTGCAACTATTTTAATATTTTATTATTCGTCCGATGAGAAAGACTCCGCGGACGTACCGTGCCGTACATCAAGTTTCCACAGGTGGGCGGACAGGACGTCAGGTTGTGCTGACGCCCCGCGAAATTGAATCTAAAGTTTAAGTTGCCCTTTTCACTTTTCTGCACGGCTGCAGGGAGGTCGCAAATCATCACCTTGGAACGTTTACTGCGTTAGATTGTCGAAGATTACAGTCGTGTGTATGGTTCTCCAACAGTGAGAAGAGTTCGAGAGTATTCTTATTCTTATTTCTTATCCAGGAACATTGTTTCTGTCACTGGATCTCTAAAAAATCCTAACTGAAATCAGATCTTAACAATTTCAAATTAATCTTTTCTGATAATAATCTTCGAATTCATTCATTCACTTTGTCCACATTAAAGCTCTTATGTTTCCGCTCGCTTTTCGCTTGTTTTTTGTCTCGCGACTTTCTATCATGTCAATGTGACAGTTTATTAGTATACGTCAGATTATCTTTTAACGTTTAAGTATGGACGCGTGCGGTCTAATAGACCGCACCATGGTTCTGTTATGTGAGTCCCTTCCTCCTGGCCTTCCTAGAGGTTGCCGTTATCAGTAGTTTTAGTTGTGTTTTCGCCGAGGTAGGTGGACAAGTTGTGGTCATGCATGTAATTGGCGAGTAATATCAAGTAAAAGCTCATAGGCGGTCCGTGAGACCGCACGTCGACGGTAGCATCACAATTTCATATTTCTGTTTAAATTTGTTTTAACGTATCTAAAAGGCAAGATGTTACACATAAACAAAGTTGAACTTAATGCGGGTATCCCAGAGTAGGGAATGCGTCCGATTATTTCTCATTTAAGCAAAAAGTGACAAATTAGTATTAACGTGTGGACGTGCGGTCTCTCAGACCGCACCATGCTCCTGATATGAGGTTCCCTTTCCCCATTGGTCTAAAATATTATTAATAATGAAAGGTAATACATTTTTTAAAATTTTTACTTATATCAATGTCCATTCATATATGTTGTTTTAATTTTTTTCTTTTTTTTTTCTTTTTTTTTCCGGTATCTTATAATATTAATGTAGTGAAGGCCTTTTCCGGGTTTTTGATGTTTTTATTAAAATATTGCCGACATGTTTCGACTCGGATCCGAGTCCTTTTCGAGGCTTAGTCCTTATTATTAGTTAACGGAAATTGAAAAAGTTTCTTGATAGATTGTACATATTATATTATTCTACATATTATTATATATTCTACATTTTTAAAAAAATAAAGCGGCAGAGCCTTGTGGTATCTTAAATTATAGCCATTATAGCCAAATTATAGTCCATTCATATACTTGTACGAGTTAGATACCAAAAACTTCTTTGCTAATTTCATTAGTTATAAATATATACAGCGGTCTATGAGACCTCAGTTCCATGTTAGTGCAAAAATGAAGTCATGTCCATACCTAAAGGATAAACCTGTCTTCATCATGAAGTTGTTCTCCTTGATTTTTTAAGTTAATAATTTTGCACTTTACATTAAAATTATTGATTTTAAAAATTTTGAACAATTCGAAAATTAATAATATGTTAACGACTTAGTTTCAAGATCCTAATTTGGGAAATAAGGGATGGGATGTAGAGGAAGTGAGTGGAAATAAGAAGAGGGGGAGTTGAGGGGAAATATGGGAAGGGGAAGTAGGGAAAGTGTGGAGAGGGGAAATGAAGTCATATTATGGGACAGGAAATGATAAAAGGAGAAGTATGGGAAGTGATGGGGAAATGATATGGAAATGATGGGAGGGGAAGTAGGGGGAGTGAGAGGAATCTGGGAGGGGAAGTGATAAAAAATTATGGGAGGGGAAGTAGGTCAAGTGATGGGGAAATAAGGGGAGGGAATGTAGAGGAAGTGAGGGGAGGTTTTAAATAAAGTTCGGATTCGTTTAATTTTCAACCTTTCATAGTAGACATTTTTTTATTCCTAATGTTTCCAATTTAAAATTATTTTAATGTTAAGTTATAATTTTTTAATGTAATAACAACTTAAAATTTTATGATTTTAGAAGCTTTGACGATGAAATATTCAATTTTTAATTGTGAAACTTTAATCGCTTAGAATTTAAATTTTTTTAATTTGAAAGTTTTCAATCTCAGATTATTTAATTTTTTATGCTTTCCATTAGAAATAAAACAATTTTAATTCCTTTGAATTTTTAATTATCCAATTTTCAAAATTCTAATGTGAAAATATTTCTGTTTAAACGTTTCGAATTTATCAATTTTTAAAAATTTTAATCTGATAACATTCAATTTCGAGATTCTTCAATTCAAAATAAAGTTCTTTCATTTTGAAGGCTTTAAATTGCAAATAATATTTCGACTCCTTTTCAATGAAATTGTACATTTTTTCAAATTTTAGTCTGAAATTTTGCAATTTTGAGAGTTTTTTATTTTAAAAAATTCAATTTTAAATACAAATTTCAAAAAGAATGATTAATTACACTAGTTTACAAAATTCAAAATTGTTTCTACTCACCATATCCCACTATGATTTTCCCATGTATTTTGGCCCACTAAACACGAGAATCACACTGAAATTTTTTTTATGGAAGCGTTTTCGAGATATCAATGTTCGATTTTTTTTCTTCAATTTTCTGACGTTTTTGAGTATATCTCGAGTTCTAATGGACCGATTTCCCTAAACGAGCACTAAAATTGAAGGAAACTGAATCCTTTACAACGTTCTATGTTAAAGTTTTCAGATCAGCCCAGTAGTTCAGATGCTGGCGATTTTAATAAGTTGGCTAATATTTGCGATTTCTATTCTTCCCAGGACGATATGTGAATTGACGACCTTGTTTTTTGCCAAAAAATACAACTTGTTCAACTTATTAAAATCGCTAGCATCTGAACTGCTGGGCCGATATGAAAACTTTAGAATAAAAGGTTGTAGAGGATTCAGTTGCCTTCAATTTGAGTGCTCGTTTAGGGAAATCGGTCAATTAGAACTCGAGATATACTCAAAAACGACGGAAAATTGAAAAAAAAATTCAAACATTGATACCTCGAAAACGCTTCCATAAAAAAATGTTGAGTGTGATTTTCGTGTTTAGTGGGCCAAAATACGTGGGAAAATCATAGTGAGATATGTTGAGCAGAAACAGTTTTTAATTTTGTATACTAGTGTAACTAATCATTCATTTTTGAGATTTGTATTTAAAATTGAAATTTTTTTAATAAGAAACTATCAAAATTGCAAAATTTCAGACTATAATTTGGAAAAATGTACAATTTCATTGAAAAGTAGTAGAAATATTATTTCTAATTTAAAGCCTTCAAAATAAAACAATTTTATTTTGAATTGAAGAATCTCTAAATTGAATGTTAGCAGGTTAAAATTTAAAAAAATTGATAAATTTAAACGTTTAAAAAGAAATATCTTCACATTAGAATTTTGAAAATTGGATAATTAAAAATTCAAAAGAATTAAAATTGTTTTATTTCTAATGGAAAGCATAAAAAATTAAATAATTTGAGATTGAAAACCTTCGAATTAGTGAATGAGATAGATTCAATCCATCTATTTTCTGTATCGAGAGAAAATCTTGTTCATTCCTGTGGCGGACCGATCAAAGAAAAAGGATATGATCCCTTTGTTTGTAGAAGCGATTTAAATTCAAGTAATTGTTTTCCAGCTGCACCTGCAGACAACTTAGCGTAAATAAATTAAAGAGGAAATAAAAGAAAGATCGAAATTTCGTGAGTGAGCGAAACAGGTTCCGCAGATTAACGGCAAGTACGGTATTCAGAGATAAAAAAGAAAGCAAAAACCGTTTTGTTTTAACCTTTGAACTCAACCGGTCCTGTATATTTCATCCCTCCGCCAAAGCAGCCGCGTAAATCAACGAACTTTCGCTTCGTTTATGGTAATTAAGTGGAAATCGTGGCTGACGATGGACCCCTAGTAAAAAAATTTTAAAATACTGAAATCAAGATAAGGGGCCATCCATAAACTACGTTACCAATTTTAGGTCGGGGGGATAGCGCCAAAAGCTACAGTTGATAACAGGGGGAGGGGTATGGGGGCCATTGAAAGTAACGCTACAAAAAAAATAATGCAAAATTTAAAAAAATATTATAAAAAATGTTATAAGAAAAAATATTATAGAAATGTTAAACAAAATTTAAAAAAAATTAAAATATCATTTTGCAATGCAACTATAGGGTTAAGAATTCATCTTTTTTGGTCAAAAATTCAACTGTTTGATTGAAAAATAATCTGTTTTGTTTGAGAATTCAACTATCTTATTGAAAATTAGTTTTTTTTTGTTGGTAGAATTGAACTGTTTTTTGTTTCAAATTAAAATCTTTTTCGGTGGGAATGTCAACTATTAAATGTTCCGTTAAGAATTATTTTTGTTGTTGAAAAATGAACCACTTGGTTTACAATTGAACCTCTTTTAGAAAAATGCATTTATTTGTGTTAAAGATTCATTATTTTAGTTGAAAATTTATCTCTTTTGTTGAAAAATTAACTTTTTTGTTGAAAATTCATATTTTTGTTTAAAAATTCAACTATTTGGTTAAAAAGTAAACTATTTGATAGGCAATTTAATTTTTTGTTTGAAAATCATATTTTCAAGTCGAAATTTCAACTGTTTTGAAGACATCTGTTTACCTTTAAAATTCAACAATTTTGTTGAAAATTGTAGAACAACTTCTTAGTAGAAAATTCATCTTTTTGGTTGCAAATTTAATTATTTTGTTGGAAATTCATCTTTTTTGGTCAAAAATTCAATTACTTATTTGAAAGTAGAAGTAATTTGTTGAAAATTATTTTTTTTTTATATTTACCGCTTTGATTGAAAATTTATCTATTCTATTTTTGGTTAGAAATTTTGATAATAATTCGTCTTATATTTCGAAAATTCATCTTTATAGTTGAGGATTAAACTATTTGGTTTCTTTTTTTAGTTGAAAATTAAACTATTTATTTGAAAGTTCTTACAATTGTCAACTGGTTGAAAGTTCGCTTTTTATGAAAATTAATTTTTTAAACTATTCTTTTGAATTGTTAATAAATTATTATCCGGTTATTTAAAAATAAATATTGTGTTTCTTGTCAGGTTTCTTGGCTCCTTCCTGATACGAAGCTTAGACTTGATTTAAATGAATGAGCTTACAATTGTTAGTGCAACTGTTTGGTTTACAATTAATTGTTTTGTTATTGAACATTCATCTCTTTTGGTAAAAAATATTTTTTGGTTGAAAATTTAGCTATTTTGTTAAAAATCACCCTATTTCCCCTGTTTGAAGACAATTTCGGGCTAAGTTCCTTTTTTTTTGGGGGGGGGGGGTAAAGGAAAAGTACGGTTGTCTACGAGGGGTGGCGATGGGTCCAAAAAGCTCAAAATTGGTAATGTAGGGCCGCTAATAAGGAATACAATCCCTTCGTTTATTTCCCCGACGGATTTAGAATGTATAACAATTTTGTTACATTTTATAAATATATACATATCTCCCCCATTAACAGTCCTTCCGTTCTCCGATAAATATTTTCTTTTTTCAACACCGCGGTCATGAAAACGTATCACACACTTCCCGAATAAAATTTATGTTATTTTTTCAGTACAAGTCTCTTGGCTAAGATTTAGAAACTTCAAAAGGTTTCCCTCCTCCAAGGGATATTTTCCCAGCACTAAATTTCACCTTTTTGCGGAATTTGAATCTTCTACAACGATTTGTTATTCAACAAGCTGAGCATGATAATAAGAAGTGAAAATAATAATATTCACAGATGCTGATTTACCACTTCCTCGTTCCTAGAAAATTATTTTGGCTCTAGAATCAAACACCCTAGAGAAAAAAGTTTAAAGTAAACAAAGATACTTGGGGATTTTTAAGCTCGATGTGATTAATTGCCGCGGATTGTTTCTTTAGGTGCTCTTCCGGAATCCGAGAACAACTATCATGTGTTCAATTCACCGTTGTGTGTAAATGGTAATGATGTCAGTCACCCAACCATAGCCGATTATGGTGGCTTGAAAAATGACAGTTTTAGTGTGAAATGATTAACGGCTTTCATGACGATTACGCAAATTCTTTCGGCAGATGTTGATAATATTATTTTAGAATACTTTTTTTGCAGTTAATGAAGAATAGTTTTGTATGCTTTCTAGTGATGGGAAGTTACTATGTAGTTACTGTAATTAGTTATTTTTTTTGTAACCATAGTGCGGTAACCAAGTTACTTTTATAATTAATTAAAGAATTGGTAACTAAAGTCGGGGCCAAACGTCGAGGTCCCTCACTTCAGGGTGAATTTAAAAAAACGAAAACAAGATCCAATGAATTGAGCAGAATTGAGTAAATTTGGAAGAATTAAAAAAATTCAGGGTGAGTTCAAAAAATTCTTTCAGAATGAATTCTAAGTGAATTGAAATGAATTGAAAAAAAATTTTAAAGTTCAAAATATTCTCTTAATTTCAGTAAGATTGGAGTGAATTTAAAAGAATTAAGGGGAATTGAAGAGAATTCGGTAGAATTCATACAAAATCAAGATAAATTAAAAATAATTCAGTTGAATTGGAGTAAATAGAATACATATAGAAATAAGCATTTATTATTTGCCTTGGTATATATTTCTCATATATATATTATTTGATTGAAAATTCAACAATTTGGTTAAAATTTTCTGTTTCTCTTGACTGAGGAATCTTTCCTGGATGAAAATTCAACTCCTTTGCTGAAAATTCGTATTTTTCGGTTGAATTCAGCTGTTATTTATTTTAAATGAAAATCTTTTTGTTTAAAATATCAACTATTACATTTTTTTACTCGGTGGGTTTCCTATCACCACTACGTAGCGCGTCCTCAGGT
>CAKNYM010052936.1:546266-594093 GCA_932195095.1 Andricus curvator | reverse complement strand
CTTTCGAGTTCGAACTGCTAATCTATAATAATAATAATAATAATAAACATTTTAAAATACGATATTAAATTTTTTTTACAATATCATTTCAAAATTTAGGAACTGCTATGTTTTCTACTTACTTGTAACTATTTATTTAGCATTCAGGATTAATTTGAATTTATAAGGCTCATGTCCTTGTTTTCATGGAAATGCCCAAATATTTCTGGAGTGAGAGTCAGAACTAGGTTAATCTAAAGAAATACTTTTCGAAAGTCTAAAAATCAATTTCCATAGCCAAATATGGGAAAATTCAAATCCCCCCCCCCCCCCCCCGCAATTCATAATTTTCTGAAACATTCCTAGTTTCAGAAAAATTATGTCGATCATGACTAACCTACGACTTTCAGTAAAAAGTATAACAACTGCCACTCTACAGACATGAATGAAGTTGGGTGAAAATCAATTTACCTTTCTTCGTGATGTAATGGCAACAATAACTGAGGAGCAACAATTTCTAGGGATTCTAAATCAAGAAAAAAAACTAGATTCTCAAAAACCCTGAAGATCCCTCTTTCTGATAAATAAAACGTCTCGCAGAATTTTGAGTGCACTTTTCAAGACGAGAATGAAGATAATGCCATGTGCACCTGGTGACCGCTAAGTTCTTAGAGAAGAAGAAAAATATTAGTTCTAAATGCTAAAATCGGCACCAAAACGACCGGTGGCTGACCATCGGTAGCTGTGAACACGGAATTGTTATGTAACAACATTGGAGTGAGTTGTACGACAAATGTCGAAGGAAGGTTCGAACTAAGTGAACCGTAAAGCGATGGGTTTCGTCTGCCATTCGTAAGGACTTTTTCTATGGTTTATCTATGGGATTTTCTGCCATTGTGCCAGGGACACCTTGGACCCCATACCGGGGCATTGTGCAATTTTGAAAATCACTAAAGGACGGACGGCTAGAACGGATCATGGCTTCTAGGGAAATTGGGCGCGTGGGTGGCGTATTCACGTTTGTGAAAACCTGTTTAAAAAAGTACTTTTTCGTCTGCTTCATCCAACATTTACAGCATTTAAACGCATTTACACCAGGTCTCTTTCGTACTTTATTTATGTTTAGAATCTCGAGCATAAGAGTGTTAATCATTCAATTATTATATAGATTTTAATCTTTTTTGAAAAAAAGTTTTTTGGAACAACATGAAAGTTTTTTTTCTTTTCATAACTAGCACAATAAGTGTTGAAATAATACTACGTGAGATGAAGAAGTCCCTTATTTTAAATTATTTTTTTTTTAATTTAATGACAAACGTTCAATTTCAATCATTCAAAATATTCTTTTTGCCGAAATAATAATAAGATCTATGACTTTTATAGACTTCATGTAGGCAAATTGAGATTTATTTTTGTTTTTATTTACAATATAATTGATCAAACAAGTAAAACTTTAATGTCAATGAAGATTATTCTTAAATTTGTTTGAATTCAACTCTTTTTTATTTTAATTTGAAATTTTTTTGTGTTGAAATATCAACTATTACATGTTTCTTTAAGAATTGATCTTTTTCGGTTGAAAATTCATTTATTTGGTTGTAAGTTAACTTTTTTGTTTGGTTTTGTCGAAAAAGAATCTGTTTTGGTTAATTATTTAACTATTATGTTGAATACTTATCTTTCTTGGTTAAAATATCAACTATCACATGTTTCTCTGAAAATTCTTTTTTTTGTGCATAAATCAACTACTTGATTTAAAGTTGAAGTTAAGTTGTAAAAAAAAGTAGTGAAATTTTTGTTGTTGAAAATTTGTACTTTTAGTTTGAAAATGCTACTGTTCAATTAGAAATTAATCGTTTTCTGTTTTAAAACTCAACAATTTTGTGGAAACTCATGTATTTTGTTGAAAATTCTTCTTTTTTGGTGAAACATTAATTTATCGATGGAAAAGTCATCTTCTTGGTTGCAAATTCAACAATTTGGTTGAAAATTCATCTTTTTGATTGAAGTACTTAGTGGAAAGTTGAACTACATTGTTAATTTTTTTAACATTCACCTCTTTGTTTCACAATGTAACTGTTTTGTTAAAAACACTTTTTTCTTTGTTAAAAATTATTTTTTATCTGAAAATTTAACCATTCTATTTTTGGTTGAAAATGATCTTTTATAAGTTAAACTATCAATTATTTGTAAAAAAATTAATTTATTCTGTTGGAAATTCGTCTTCTTGAGAAGAAAATTAATCTTGCTTGTTGAAAATTTATCTATTTTGTCAACGATTTAATTATTTGGTTAAAAATTCATTTTTCACGTTGAATTCAACTAATTGAAAATTCGTTTATTTTTTTGTTGCAAAGTAATTTTTTCTACTGAAAATTCAAACTATTCCATTCGTAGTTAAAAATTCGTCTTTTGAAAGAAAATTCTTCTTTAAAAATTCATCTTTGCAGGTTAAAAATTCAGCTGTTATGTTCAAACCTTAATTATTTGATGTAACATTCAACTATTTCGTTAAAGTTATCTTTTTCGGACAAAAATTCAACTGTTCTGTTGAAAATTCGACCATTCGATTAAAAATTTAATTATTTTGTTGAAAATTTAATTCATATTATTTTAAATTCAACTAATTTCTTTTTAATGGAACTGCTTGATTCAAAATAAATCTTTTTTGTTGAAAATTCGTCTTTCTGTTTTGAAAATTCAACTCTTTGGTCGAAAATCTTTTATGGTTCTCGTATTATTCATTTTGAGTTGTGAAGTCTGATATTTTAATATTCTAATTTTTCTTGATTCATTACCAAAAAAACTGAACTTACCAGAAACGCGAAAAAATACAGAATAAATGTGAAATCCGTGTTTAGCCAACGGTTACGTTACTTTCGGGCTGGGGGGGGGGCATTTACGGTCGCAAGCGAGGGGCGACAGGGATGAGGATAAAAAATATACCAAAATTAGTAACGTAGTTTATGAAAGGCCCCCAAGATGCACAAGGTTTTTAATAAACTATTTTTTACAATTACGCGTAATTAAAAAATTTCGTTACAATTTCATTTTGGCAGTATAGAAACAAAAAGAAAATCACGGAAGTATTTTTTGTTCGTTTTCGTCGTGTTCTTGGCATTTTCAATGAATTAATGAAATAATACTTAACAAGTACAGACAAAATAAAAACGCAACATGACTTTTAATTGTACAATTTATTTTCAAAAGATTAAGTCTTCAAAGGTATCTTTAACTTACTTGTAATGCACAGATGAGCAGAAAAATTCCCATCAAATTAGTATATGAAGAATGTAAAATGATTCTATTCGAGTTGTGGACCTTTTGTATAAAAATTGGAAAGCTTATGCAATTTTTTGAGGTTTAGCCCACTTAGAACGTATTAAATCCTAGAAATTTATCCGAATAATTGAGAGGCAGATGTCTCGCAACAAAACAAGGATGGAAAGTGTTTAACATACAAATATGAAAAGGGCCACATTCCTAATTTTGAGTTTGGCCCACGTCCAATCTGAATCTTCGTAGCGGCCACACAATGCCACTCTATTTTCTTGACACGTATACAATCATGTCAAAGTAATCCTCTTAAGAGACGCTCCACTGGTCAGAAGATACCCTGCTGAGAAACCGAGGTGGAGATATTATATGTAGGTGTAACCTATCAAGGTAACCCATTCGATTAAATAATTCATGTTTTAAGGTAGTTTTCGTAACAAAAATCAGATCTCTGAGAAAAATAGTTTTTCTATGATTTTAAGAATCCCGAAAAATATTAATGAAATCAAAAAATAATAAAAAAAACTATTTTTAATTAAAAAGTTTTCAAAATTGCAAAACACATTTATTCTAATAATATTTTTTTGCAATTCAATTTTTCCTTACTACCGCTTCTTATTAATTTTTGAAAAACTCTTCCCTTGCAGGGGAGAGTGGAACATGCTGCCGCTGCATGGCACTGTGACAATTACAAATAACACCCGTATTTTTTGATTTTCATATTAGCTTTTAACATACAATTACTTTCTCTGTTTAGAAAAAAAGTGATTTGATGCAATTTTTGTTTTAAAATACACGTTAGAAGTGTAATTATGAAAAAAAAAAACAGTTTTGGTAGAAATCGATGAAAAACTCGCATATTTTGAAATACTTAAAGCATGAAAAACTTAGGTCTTAATAGGTGAAGTATTTTAATTTTTGGTATCATGATTTGTTTCTATAACTGCTTTTGCCACAAATTTTACTTTGATTTATAAGAAAACATTAAATTAGTGTTGAAAATGTGTAGAGTAATTTTTTGTCCTCACAGTACACTTTTCATGATTATTATAATGTATATTTTTTATTTTACAATTTTCATATTTCTTAAATGAACGGCAGTAATATGATGGTCACCGTACCCCAGGGTATAGAGTACGCTGACTGAAATGCAACATCTATCAATTAATTAAATGTCGAATAATGATGTAATTAAAAAGCGGTTTGAAGTAATAACATGTGTTCGCTGATAATATAAGCTTCATCTTAAAAAATACACAAATCAAAATTACATTTCAATCATAATTTATAGGGTATTTAAGTCAAATCTCGGCACCATAACCATACCCCACTCAACCGTGCCACTCCTCTATTCCTCTACACACCCCCACACACTCACTTGGTGGTGGGAGGGGCACCTACAGTTTAAGGTGGGTTCCAAACCACAAAGAGCAACAGCTTTAAGTACTTAGATAACACCTTTTTTCTCTAGAGGTATTGGTCCCAACGACTCTCCGGAGATGAACAATTCCCTTGCTAAGCTATAGTGTCCACCGCATGAGCCGCCAAGGCTCTTCCCGTGTGCGAGGCGGGAATCGAACCCTCAAGCCGACGGAGTGGGTCCAAAGCCTATGCCTTAGTTTAGCCGCCTAGTCCCCACGACCATCGTTTTACTTTGGTTGAATTTTAATAAATGATTGCTTATTTTTTCGGGGAAAACATTATGTACAACTCTGCTGTTTCCCATTTGGAAAGTAAACTTTTCTATGGTTGAAATAATTGAAACTATTTTTTTTAAAGACAATTAAAAAAAAGCATATATATATATTTGAATACTATTTACTTAACTTATAATTTATTATAACTTATATCTTATTTTAAAAACTGGAAACAGTAGAGTTGTAGGCAATTTTTTACCTGGAAAATAATTATTGTTTATTAGAATTCAACGATTTTCAAAAAATTGTTAAAAAGCGAAAGTAAGCAAAAATGAAATTACAAAAAATATAAATGAAATAATTATTTTTTGTAAGTTTTAACCTTTTTTCATTGAATAATTTTTTTTTCTTGAGAAATTCATTCAAATTCTTAAAGTCATAGAAAACTTATTTTTTCTAACTACCTGATTTTTAACAGGACCATTATCTTACAAAGTTTCCTTTTGTATAAAAGTACTAGCAGTAAATGCAAGCGCGCAGATCGCGTGTTTACGTCTCTGAACTTTTCTTTTATATCATTAAAATATGAACACTAAAAAATGCCTTATTAAACAATTTTTAAACATCAAGCTTGAAATAAAAAAAAATACACACTCAACGCTTTTGAATTGAAAACGTTCCAAACGTATAAAATTAAATAATTCGAAATTAAAAGTGTCTTAAATTGAAAATTTTTAATTCAGAAGCCATCAAATTGAAACATTGCGAAAATTGGACAATTTCATAGAAAATTTGAAATTGTATAATTTCTAACTAAAAGTATTCCAAATTGAATAATTAAAAATTTTCAAACTTATGAATTAAAATAATTTTTAATTCGAGGCGATTAAAATTTGTCGACTTGAAATTGAAAACTAAATTTAATATTCTAAAATTGGGAATTTGTATAAAAAATTTAAAAATTATAATTGAAAATAGGCAGTGTCTAGTCGTCCCGAAAAAATGGGGGATTTGGAAAAGGGTATGGACTAGTCGTCCCGAATTTTCGAGACAACGAAAAATATTTGATTACTCATCCTGAATTTCGGGATGACGAGACACTTCGTTTAAAATAACATTACAATTTAAATTTAAGTTCGATATAATTTATTAGACAAGTTTCTCTAAGTAAAAAAAATTCACCTTCATTTTCGCAGTTCAAAATTCAAATGTTTTTAATTATGAACCTTTTCTTTAAAAAAACTTTTTTATATATTTTCATACGATATATCAATTATTTATTTATATAATTATAAGTATATATACAATTTTATATATAATAATTTTTACATATTTTATATGATATAATTTGCAACATTGTCAAATAAAAAACAAACTCAATTTTCGATGCCCATTTCTAAACTCTTGTCATTTCTAAGGCTTGTACTTAAGAAATTATGATCTTCATTTCTTGTTGTTTTGAGCTTACTCTGGAGGCATTTAATTAAAAATTGTTTAATTACAAATCCTTGACACTAAAAATTTTGTAGTCATCAAGTCTTTTAATTTGATATTCTGCAATTTCGAAGCATTTACAAAAATAACAGACAATTTTGTGCGTTTAAAATTTGAAATCAAACAGTTTAGTATATTTGATTCTAAAACATAAATATCTTAAACTGACTAAAATTGATACCAAACAATTTGAAATATTTAAATCTAAGGTTATTAAATTTAAAAGTGACTGAAATCGAAACAAAACAATTTAGCATATTTGAATATAAAATTAATAAATTTAAAACTGGCTATCAAGACCTTTAATATGAAATATTACAATTTTGAGAGATCTGATAGTAATAGTACTGACATTTTTAATATTTGAATTTGAAACTTCAATAGTTTCAAATTTGAAATTAAAAAAAAAATTGAGAAATTTCAAACTAAATATTTTGGAATTTAAGCTTTTACAGCAAAAAACTTAAGTTTCAAAGTCTCAAAAATGAAACTTTTTTGAGAAGTGCGCATTCAAGACCATAATTTTGAATTACAATTATAAACGTTTAAAGATGATAAATATATTATTAATACGTATCATATCATATAGTATCGAGTGATAGTCAAAGTGATTGGTTAGATTTCTTCATTAAAAAATGTGATTTCTGCGAACAAAAAAATCATTGACATTTTCATCGATATAAATTAAGGTTTTTAAAAATTGTAAACCTTGAAATAAAAAAATGTATAACTTTATTTAAAAATCAAAGCATTCCTAAATTAGGATCTTCAAGCTAAGTTTTTCAAAATAATTAATTTTCAACTTGTGCATCGAAATTTTGAAAATTCAATCCTTCTAATCTAAAGTGCGAAGTTGAAATACACTAATAAAAACGGAAAATTCGGGATACAAAAAACACGCGAAAAGTGAGCAGAAACATAGCAGATTCAATGAGGATAAATTGAATGAATGAATAAGAAGATTAATTAATTATTATTAATTTAAATTAAAAAAAATAAATAAATAAATAATTAAAAATTAATTATTATTATTTATTAATAACAAAATAGTCTATCCGCCTCGATAAAAAATTGTCATCTAGAAACAATTGCAACTGTAAATATCACGATTCTTAAAATTCAATCATTTCAATCTGAAGCGCGAGAATCAACAGTCGCATTAGATGTAATTTCCTTTGCATTTTTGAAAAATGATCGTCCCTAAACTCAGAGAATTACAACTTCAAAGCAATGTGCCAGATCTTTGAAATTTGGTTTATTCCGCAAATCCGCAGCAGTCAAAAATCGCACGAGTTTAAACTCCCCCAAGAATATATCAGTTCCTTCTGCCACTTTCCAGATAATTCTTATTATGTCGTTTGGGAACTACAGAAGGAATGAGTTTTTGTAAAAATTCAGGACAAATGGCTTTTGCTTGGAGATCGACACAGATCCGCCGATGAATAAACCTTTCTTGGTAAGTTATACTTTAAAGAAGGCTTTTGCAAAGCGCAACCTCCAAGTCGTATTAAAGTCCTTATAGCCTTCATTGTGAAATTTGCTTGTAAACAAGATTTAGGGATTTGTCAAGCACGAGAAAAATATGATAAGCCTTTTGGTACCCTCCCTTCTATTCGGCACCCTTTCAAAGATCATCTTTTTTGCTCGATTTTCTCCATCGCCATCGACCCAGTCCTCTCACTCTCCGTGTTTATGAAACGTAAAACCGTGAAAAAGCTTGCAAAGAGGATTTTAAACTCAACCTCGAAAATCGAGCTTGTTGTAAGTTGTTTGTATGTGTGAAAATATGTATATTAAACCCGGTGTTAATATGTGAACGGGTAATTCTGCACGAACAGATCACACTTTCGTTTCACATTGTAATATCTCTTTGAAAATCTATTTGATCAGTCTAAATTTTGGTATTCTTCAACCCTAATTTCACACATATGAATATTAAGCTTCACTTGCGTCGATTTTAAAGTTTATTTGGGCCAATAAAAAGTTGTTAAGACTAAAAAAAAAAAAAAATTGAAAAATTGCGTTGTAAAAATCAACATGCGGGGCATGAAGGATCCGTTGTATCAGTTCGACAAAATAATAGTTTCATAGCTTAGAACACTTCAAGTTATATTTCTCACCCCAGCCGGATCAATATTTAGAAAAAAAACCCAAGACCATCCCTATCACTTTCACTTGAACAAATCCGAAGAGCCCCACGGAAAACACTCAAAAATATTTGAAATTTGACATAATCACACAAGTCACCATTAGAAAACCCAAAGTTATATTCTCAACCCCATACAGAAAAAACAAAGTCATAATAATCTAACACTAATTTCAGGGTACCACCACCCTGAAACAAAAATTAGTCTTGGTAGTGTGAATGGTACCACTACACAAGGTATTGTTTTTACAGTTTTTCAGCAACAACAATAGACGATACTTTCGTACTCCAGCTCCGAGCGAGATGGAACCCCATCTTGAAATTACGTGCAACAAAATTGATTCCAGATTTTTTACTGTATAATAATATTCATTAACCCCCGAAAACCACCCCTAATACTTTCACGTGAAAAATAAATCTCGAATACCTCCACGCAAAACACGCTCGCGCTTTTAACGATTTCAAAGAAGATTTACAATTTAGGATCAATTCTAGGTCATGTTAATATTTTGAGATATACAATTTTGAACAATTTTTCTTTATGTTATGTTAGTGTTTTTCGTCTAAACTTGCTCTTGTTAAAAAACACTCATTAGATTTTAAATAATATTTAGCAATATTTGAATAATTATGTTGTTTTTGTATGTTAATTCTGCAGTTTTGACATCAATTTACATTAATTTTGCAAAATATTGTCTTTATTTTTCTATTATTTCAGATAATAGATACTATGGAATATAAAATATTTGTATATTAATAATAATTGTATGGCTGTTCAAAAAATTAGCAGAACTGAAAAGGGGGATGGTCTAGTCCTCCCGAAATTTTGGGACGACTAGCCAAACTTATGAAGAATATTTGACTACTCATCCCGAATTTCAAGACGACGAGACACTTTGTGATTTTATATTTTTATTTAAAAATTACGTAAGACAACAAAAAAAAATCGCGCACGTAACCCGCGTATTTGGTTACTAGTATAATTAAAAAGTTCTAATGCCTAACATTTTTTTGAACAAAACATTTTGTTAACAAAAGAGACCTATTCTGGGGAATCACCCATATAAATCTGTGTACAAAACGTACATAAATTTACCTATACATGCTCCTGACTCGTATAATGTCGCAGAATATAAACCGTTTAATCCATTTTTTTATCGAATATCGAAAACATTCGGGATAATTCAGGAAATTTAATATCTTTAATATTACTCGATGGGAGATCAGCTAAGGGACGGGACCGGTGTCGTATTCCGCGATTCGTATTATTTTCCGTTGAGGCAAGATTCGAAAGGATTAAACCGCGAGCGACGATATATTTTAATCTCCCGCCAGCTTTGCGAAACCGGATAGGCCCGATAGATCGAGGCCTTATCGATCTTAAATTACAGATACTCCATCGGAACTGGGTCGCATGCTCGGAACCACGTGTCTGCTCTTCTCCTTTTTTATTATCAATTTTTTTCACCTTTTTTCGCTTTCGCGTGAGCTGCCACAGGAACCCGAGAACGGTCTCATTAAGGATTATCATTATCGAACGGAGCCTCTACAGCGTATCCATGTTACCTCCAAATCACGACCCTATTGAAAACTCCGACTTTGTGAAGTACGTGGGAAACTACGTTCGAAACGACGTAAGATCCGACTCGTAAACTACACCGGAAATGGGGTAGTAAACGTCGAAGTATAAGACGTAGTTTCCGACGTGGATTAGGATGTAGTTTCCTACGTTATAACTTGTCTCTAATGAGCCGAAAAGTGAGGTTGCTTTGTAATTTTATTTTTTAATTATGAATATTTCCTGCTTATTTCGCAAAAATTATTCGTGGTAAAATGAAATTCTTTTCAATCTTAATTTAAAAATAGTTTGTATCTTTCATATAAAAATAGCTGACCTCCATTAGTAGTGAGCATGCACTGTAAAAAAAGTGGATGTAATATTACCACGTTGAACGTTGGAAACTTTTCGGGTCACCTGTAACGTAGTAAATCCACGTATTTTTTTGTAAATTGAATGTAGATCATTTAAATTACAAAAGGCTTGTGATTTCACAACCAGCTGTCAAATTACAGTTCGCTTGTAAAGTAACCTAAAAATGTGTAAAAATACATTCGGTTTGTGATATAACATAACCTTACTCGTAAAATGCGTAAGATTTTTGCCTATTATTTCCTTCTAAATATGAATTTAAAGTGATAAAATTAAAAATGTAAGCTCACTTAATCATTGCGTTATTTTCAGGTTTAATTTCAATATACATTTTGCCTGTTTAAAACCATTCAAATGTGTGGGAAAAACATCATTTTTTACACCCGTGCACCTTTGAATACCATTTAAAATCAAACAAACAATAATTGAGGCACTATATGATGCTGAATCAACTCTAAACGAATGGTAAAAACGTTGATTTGCATCCGAATTCTACTTTTTTGCAATCACAATTTTTGTGCACCCAGCGCGTAGAGGCTAACGGCTTTTCGCTCTCTATACTTGCATCTTCCACCGACTTGCATTTGAATCACAAAGTTGCCTCAAATGACATTTCGCATGTAATTGTACCACTATCCACACATAACCTTACTACCATGTTGTCACATGACAGTGCACTTGTTAAATTGATTTCCATTTTGTGATTTTACAATCGACAGAAAAATTTATAGGTCATTATTATTTTACCACGTTTAACGTGACCCGAATAGTTTCCAACGTTCAACGTAGTAATTTCACTGAAGATTGTAATATTATCAATCCCATGTTTTATCACAATGATACAGGAAGTTAAATTACATATGAAATTATGATTAGAAATTCCATTTGTAATTTTATGATGTGAAACACGGTAAATTTGATGAATTACGACAAGTTAAATTACATTTGATCGGTCTTTTTATTTTCACTTTTTTTACAGTGTGGTAGCGGCCATTTTTTTACTCATAGGGTTAACCTCTTGACTTAAAATTAAAATCGACAGAAGTGAAAAAGTAGATTCCTAATTTTATTGATCACTGATAATGATTGCGATTTATGATTTATGTATTTTTGCTCCTACTTTTAATAATAGATCGAACCATCCAAAACAATTTAATACGTAAGATGGTGACCTTTATTTTAATCGTGACGATGCCCTTCAAAGCTCTTTCAAGGTCAACTTTAAAAAAATGGAAACCCCCTTTTTACATCGGCAATCGATAGAGCGGGAAGTTTTACGTTCAAATATGTACCGAGGTCATACATAGGTATATAGGACCTTGAAGATGACCTTCAAGGTCATTTCAAGGTCAATCGTTCTATTGGAAACCCCCTTTTAAGGTTACAATGTACCTATTTATGACCTGGGTACATATTTGAACGTAAAATTTCCCGCTCTATCGATTGCCGAAGTAAAAAAGGGGGTTTCCATTCCAAAAAAATGTTGACCTCGAAAAAACCTTGAAGGTCATCGTCAAGATAAAAATAAAGGCCACCATTGTATTGCTCGTTGAAAGTTACTTCAAGAATGATCTTGACCTTCCTGAAAAATATCTTACCTGAGGAAATATTAAGCCGTCCCGGGACTTTTGTGATACCCGGTATATTGCAATAAAGTAATGAGCCAATTATGCAGAAAACTATTTTGAAAACTACTACGTATACTACGTCGTTTACTATCCGGATTTCCGACGTAGTATACGACGTTGCTTCTGACGTAGTTTCCAGCGTAGTTTCCCCTTGGTTTACGGCGTGGCTTACGACGTCCGAATATTCAATAGGGGCGAAAACGATTTATCAAGTCCCGCTAGTATTTCGCACGAAATTCACGTGAAATGTATATTACTGATAAAATAATGAAAGAGTGAAAAGCTAATGTACGGGCATGCATTTCGTTCAATGCATTAGGGGATTTAAATGGAAATGAAGCGGCAAAAAAAACTCTTTTAGTTAGAGGGCCGTCCATAAATTACGTTAGAGATTTTTCGTCAAGTTTTTCCCCTCCCCACCCCTATGTAACAGATTGCGATCGTATGCAAATTAAAACTTGTTTCACTCATTTCATCACTGTAATTCTAAGTTGGAACAGGGAATTACAAAAAAATCATAATTATCATTTGAAACAGGAAACTTTCCAAAAGAATTACAGTTCTGACTGGGAACAGTAAATTTTCTAAAAGAATTATAATTCTAAGCTGGAACAGGGGATTTAAGTGAAGAATTAAAATCTTGACTTTGAGATAGGGAATTTCCTACAAGATTTATAATTCTGAGTTGGGACAGAAAATAATTAAAAGAAATATTTCAAAAATACACGTAAAGAAGTACAGTTATTCTGACTTGAACAGGAAATTTTCGAAACGAGTTATAATTCTAAGTTTCGAAATAGAATTTTAGTGAAAAAATATAATTTTGTGTTTAAGACAGCGAATTTCCGTCAAGAATTAAAATTTTTCATGTTAAAAAGAGGATTTTGTAAAGAATTATCATTATAATTTTATAATTACTTCATAACAGGAAATTTGGTTAAGAATTATAATTTTAACTTCCGAACAGAAAATTTTCGTAAAGAATTATAATTTTGACTTAAAAACAGGAGATTGACGTAAAGAATTATAACCTAGAATTTAGGACCGGGAATTTTCGAGAATAATTATTATTTGAGTTAGAACAGAGAGTTTTTAAAATGGAACAAGAAAATTCTTTCACAAAATTCTCCGCTCCAGATCAGAATTGTAATTTGCATGACCAAAAATTATCTGATATTCCAACTATCAATTATAATTCTTTTCTAAAATTTCCTGTTCCAAATAAGGAATCTTAAAAATCTTAAAAATTTTTTGAATGTTTTAACCCTTCGAGTACACTCCTATTTTTTCGAACATCTCCTACACTCTGGGTCAACCTGACCCTGTTCACTTTTTGATCATCTATAACTTCACAACTACTGAACCTTTTTATTTACAAAAATTTAGAGGTATACTGTCAAGTATGTTAAAGTAATTTAGAAGTATTATAAGTGTCTTGAAAGTCTTTAACATACTTGAAAAATTGACGATTTTTTTTAAATTGAATTTTATGAAAAAATTGTAACTTTTTTAATTCTTAATATTTCAAGCTAAAAATTCATATGGAAACTCTTTCTCGATCAGAAATTTTTTATGGGTCAAATTGACCCAGTGTGTACTCTAAGGGTTAAACTCCTTAAAATTTATATGGGAAATATTAACAATTGACAGGGAGAAAACCGGAAAATGACAGGAAATTTAAAATCATCCATCGGGTGGACACCCTGGTAATTTTTTCAAATATTCTCAAACATGTCTTATTAAATACAATTTAGTTTCATATTACCTGCAATACCTAAATGGCCAAATAATTAGAAGTTATTAAAATTAAAATTAAAATTAAAACCATATGAAACATCAACAAAAGAACTATACTCTCCTCGAAAATGTTTTTCCTAATCTGCTCCTCTCCAAAAGCTGTTACGTAATTTACGGCTGACTCCTCAAGGGATTTTTATCCATGGGTGATTATATTTTGGAAATTTTTCCATAGATCATTTATTTTTATAAGAAGACCTTTTAATGGAAAAATTTGAAAACAAGTTTCTTGGCAGATTTTATATATTTTTGGACAAAACTCGTTTCTATACAAAACTAAATCTTTTTTAATAATAATTTATATTTTGCCTTTCATACATTAATTTGTATAAAAAAATATCTGAATGTTTTCAGAAAATTCGCACGTGTGATTTTTATCGAAGATTTATTTTGATTTAAATTCGAAGAACTTGATGGCAGCTATCAATAATTAGAATCAATCATAAAGAAATAATTTTTTTTCTTGTTTTCTTTCTTTGTTAATTATACAGATGGTTATAGGTATAATTAATCGGTTATAGACGAAACTTTCAAATCAAAGATTATTTCGCAACAGTTACCTGCCAGAAGGCAATCGACGAGGAACGAATGTATAGCTGCGCTTTAAAAAACGTTTATCACTGAATACGTGACCGGATTTCAATTAAATTTAAGTACACACCACACAATTAAGAGTGATTTTACGCCCAATTTTATCAGACTCATCATATTCATCATACTGATCAATACTTTTAAAAATTTCAGTCTGTTAATTGCTTTTCAGCAGAACTGATCTCATAACTACTAAATGCTATTTAGAATGTTATTTCAATAATTTTATATCAGATCTCTGTCCTTGATTATATCGAAACTATCTACAAGTGTACTTGAAATTTCAATAAATATCTCACATTGATAGAAATATTAAAAATTGAGAATAATAATCTTCAAATTCATTCATCCAATAGTTTATTGGTATACGTCAGTTTGACATCCTATAAAATTATTTTTGTAATATAAGATGTTTCAATCAAATAGAAATTCTTTAGTTTGAATTGGAAAATCAAATTCTCGTCATTTAAAATTAGATGCAGTGTTGGGGCAGTTCCTTAAAAAGAGAAACTACATATTATGTAAAATATGATAAGAGTTTCCAAAATAAATCAACGCTGTCATTTCTATTGTTCACAATTAGAGAATTTTCAATAGAAAATCTATGCAATTAAATAAATCCTAAAAATGGAATGAATTTTCTTTATTTTCAAAATTGAACTATTCCAAAGAAGCATTAAAAATTGCATCATTTTCTCTCATACACATTGAATATTGAAACACATTCAATTTCAAATATTCAGAATTGAAGAATTTTTAATTGCAAATCTTTAAAATCAAATAATTTTAAATTTTCCATCTTCGAAATGAAATTATTAAATATAAAACGTAAAAGAATTTTCAATTGTAACCCTAAAAAATTGTAGAACTTTGAATTTCAAATCTTTCAAATTCAAGAGTGTTTAATTTCAAAAATGCACAATTGAAAATGTGACTTTTGATCTTTAAAATCATTCTAAAATTAAGAATTTTTATTTAAACATCTCTAAAATTGAAGAGTTTGCAATTTTAACTCTACAAAATTGTAGAACTTTGAATTTCAAATCTGTATAATTGCAGTGTTTAATTTTGGAAATTGAACATTAAAAATTATGCAAGTTTTACGTCTTACGATTGAAAATTCTGTAAAATTGATGAATGATATTTGAAATTTTTGCAATTTGGATGATTAAGAATTGCAAGTTTCCTTTTGATCTTTCAAATTATTAATATTCAAGATTTTTAATTTTTGCATTTATAGAATTGCAAAGTTTTTCATTGTAGCTCTTCAAACTTGTCGAAATTTGAATCCTAAATCTTTTAAATTTATAAGGTTTTCAATTTTTGAATTTAGGAAAAATGATTTCGAATTTTTTTATAAAATTGAGTTAATTATTGTTGGATTTGTATGACCCAACAACTCAAACGATAAAAATGATGCAAGCCTTAAGTTTCACGATTGAAAATTCTGTAAGGTTGATGATTTACATTTTAAATTTCTGCAATTTGAAACATTTAGAATTGAAAGCTTGACTTATGATCTTCAAAATTGTCAATATTTAAGAACTTTTATTTTTTCATTCATAAAAATGCAAAGTTTCCCATTGTAGTTCTTCAAAATTGTAGAAATTTATATTGCAAATCGCTAAAATATTGCACATTTATTTTTAATTTACAATTGAACAGTATTTAAATGTTAAGATTTGCAACTGAAAATTCTGTAATGTTGATGCTTCACATTCAGCATTTCTTCAACTTGGAAGATAAAGAATTGAAAACTTGTCTATTAATTCATAAAATCATCAAAATTTGAGAATTTATATTTATTCATCTTCAGAATTAAAGAATTTTCAATTGTAATTCTTTAAAATTGATCTATTTTAACATACAAAAAAGACATTCAAAATCAAATACCTTCAAAATGTAAATCTTGAAAATTGAATAATTTGCAATTCTACATTTTCAAAATTCAAACATTTGCAATGGTAACGCTCCACAATTCCACAACTTTGAATTGCAAATCTTTAAAAGTGAGGAGTTTTAATTTTTCAAATTTACAATTAAAAATTATGCCTGTGATTTTGATGATTAGCATTAGAGATTTTTTCAATTTGGAAGATTTGGAATTGAAGGCTCGTCTAGTGACTTTGACTTTGAATTATAAGTCTTCAGAATCGAAATGATGAACATTTTTTTTAATTTACGATTAAAAACTATGCATGTTTTAAGTTTTACGACTTGAAATCTAACTCTTAAAAATTGAACTATTTGAAAAACATTGAAGATAGATCTTTTTTGAAGAGATTTTCAAATATTTATTTGTTGAAACTATAAAGTATAAACGAATTTATGAAGATTTCAAATTATAAACATCTCTAGAATGGATCAGTGACGATAATGGAAGATATTGGTGAGACTCAAAATTTCAGAATGTATTTTAAGGCTCTTTAATTACAATATAAAATACCAAAGTAACTTAATTATTTCGTTCTTTGCTTTAAAGGACCCCGCACCAAATGTACAGAAAAAAGCCTTATGATAAAAAATTCTAAAAAAAAATTTTTCTTGTATTTTCGAACCTACAAACTAAAAATTCGAAAGAAAGATGTCAGAAAGATGGACAGTTTTTAGACAAACACTTGTCCAAAGTTTCGATTTTTACATATATTTTAATGGAAAAATGCTTATTTTAGCAAATTGTTTTTTTTCCTCAAAAACGCTATGATAGATTTGACTAAAACTTTTATATTTTGAAGATCAGGCGTACCGAATCAAAAGATTCATACCCACGAACTAGAAAGATCAACGATTCTTTGGGTATACAGCATGTTTTTGGGGCTGTTTTTGTACCCTAAAATTCCAAGTAATATATGTAAATCGTCATTTCTTAGTAACTAAAATCAATAGAGATTTTTATTCAACTGCTACGGTATGAAACGACTTTCCAATAAGTGGAGTAAGCGTACATAGCAAGAATATGTTTTGAGCTAATTTTAGGGGATGTTTTACCATCCCTTAAACAATGAGTCTGAAGTTCCTAACGCATTAATCAATAACGAAAAATAATTTTATTTTTAAATGCATGAAAGCTGCTATTTTATGACAGAAATTAGTCGCGTACAACCCTAAAAACTTCTTGAAGCACTTTCGACCCCTCATCAGATATAAAACTCACCGAAACTACCCCTAAATATTTTTAAAATTCAACAAAACCAACCTCATTCAAAAATCCGCCCAGTTTTTCCTGATAATAATTTCAATTGATGCCAAAGGGGCACACATAAAGTTTCAACCCTTCAGCACATGTAGAACTCACCCCAGCCACCCCCGAATATTTTAAGAGTTAAATAAAATCACCATAATTTCAAAGTGCACCAGGATTTTTCTGAAAATGTTTTCAGTTGATGCCAAAAGGGAAACATAAAGTCTGAACACCTCAGCGCATGTAGAAATCACCCCAACCACCCCCAAATATTTTAAAAGATCAATAAAATCACCCTAATCCCAAAGTACGCCAGGTTTTTTCTGACACTGTTTTCAGTTGATGCCAAAGGGGCACACATAAAGTCTCAACCCTTCAGCACATGTAGAACTCACCCCAGCCACCCCTAAATATTTTTAAAATTCAATATAAACCGCCCAATTCCAAAATAAGCGAGGATTTTGATAATAATTTATTCAATTGATGCGAACGGTTCACACAAAAAGTCTCAACACCTCAGTACATGTGGAACTCATCCAAGTCTAAATATTTTTAAAATTCAACAAAACCAACCTAATTCAAAAATCCGCCCAGTTTTTGCTGATAATAATTTCAATTGATGCCAAAGGGGCACATATAAAGTCTCAACCCTTCAGCACATGTAGAACTCACCCCAGCCACCCCCAAATATTTTAAAAATTCAATAAAATCACCCTAATGCAACAATTACCCTAATACAACAGGTTTTCAGAGGTTGGTGCAAGTTCGTGTTTATCAATATTTGAATTTCCCACATAAAAGTACTGTTGCAACTTATTGGTACAGCTTCGTACAAATTACAACAGGTTTTATCAGGTTGGTACAAGTTTATATTGAATTTTAAGAATATTTAGGGGTGACTGAGGTGAGTTCTACATGTTCTGAGGGGTTGTGACATTTTTTGCCCCTTTTGCATCAACTGAAAACATTGTCAGAAAAAACCTGGCGTACTTTGGGATTAGGGTGATTGTATTGAATTTTTAAAATATTTTGGGGTTGCTGGGGTGAGTTCTATATGTACTGAGGGATTGAGACACTTTTTTTGTCCCTTTGGCATCAACTGAAAACATTATCAGAAAAACCTGGCGTATTTCTGAATTAGGGTGATTTTATTGAACTTTTAAAATATTCGGGGGTGGCTGGGGTGAGTTCTACATGTGCTGAAGGGTTGAGACTTTATGTGTGCCACTTTGGCATCAATTGAAATTATCGTCAGCAAAAACTGTGCGGATTTTTGAATTAGGTTGGTTTTGTTGAATTTTAAAAATATTTAGGGGTAGCTTGGGTGAGTTTTATATCTGATGAGGGGTTGAAAGTGCTTCAAGAAGTTTTTAGGGTTGTACGCAACTATTTTCTGTCATAAAATAGCAGCTTTCATGCATTTAAAAATAAAATTATTTTTCGTTATTGATTAATGCGTTAGGAACTTCAGACTCATTGTTTAAGGGATGGTAAAACATCCCCTAAAATTAGGTCAAAACATATTCTTGCTCTGTATGCTGACTCCACTTATTGGAAAGTCGTTTCATATTGTAGCAGTTGAATAAAAATCTCTATTGATTTTAGTTACTAAGAAATTATGATTTACATATGTTACTTGGATGTTAAGGGTACAAAAACACCCCCAAAAACATGCTGTATACCCAAAGGATCATCAATATTTCTAGTTCGTGGTTAGGAATCTTTTGATTCGGTACGCCTGATCGTCAAAATATAAAAGTATTAGTCAAATCTATCATAGCGTTTTCGAGGAAAAAAAAACATTTTGCTAAAATAAGCATTTTTCCATTAAAATACATGTAAAAATCGAAACTTTGGACAAGTGTTTGTCTAAAAACTGTCCATCTTTCTGACATTTTTCTTTCGAATTTTTAGTTTGCAGGTTCGAAAATACAAGAAAAATTTTTTTTTAGAATTTTTTATCATAAGGCTTTTTTCTGTACATTTGGTGCGGGGTCCTTTCTGCAGAGATCAAGTCTTATATTTGAATAAAAGTTACAGATCCCTGAGAACTGATTTGGCTATATAAATATTTTACTTCATGTTATGATTATTAATCATATTTTATAGTACTTGAAGAAAAACCATGCATATATTTTAATTATATAATTACGAAATCAAAATAAGAAACATGTTATACGTGCGCGTATTGTGCTATTTTTCCTAGTTAACAGTAATCTTATTTCAAAAAACTCAAGTGTCTGAAATACAGTTTCGGAAGAAAACATTTATTTTATCCCTTGATAATCACTTTTATTTATTTTCTACTTCCTTTCATGAAATAAAATAAGATGAACATTTTTGAAACTTTGGTTGAAAAAAAGAAAATATTTAAGAGGAATTTACTTTGGATGTTATATTGTCGACTAGCGTAGTGAAAAACTTCATTGTCGACGGAAGGACGCTTTTTGATCTACTAGTCGAAACCAAAATGGTGATAGTCTTCAGCTGTGAAAAAAATCCCATCCAGCTCTGCGGGGATTCGAACCCAGGTCTACAGATTGCCCGTCTGGTGCTCTAACTCTAACTGACTAAGCTACGGAGGGGAACGAGATTAATTTTTTTCATAGCTAGAGAGGAATTTTTTTCACCGCTAAAGACTATAAAAATTTTCTTTTAGACTTGAAGGAGGCTGTAAAAAAATAATAAATGTCATTCCACTTTGTAGCTTAGTGGGTTAGGTTAGAGAACCAAACCGGCAGTCTATAAACTGGGTTCGAATTCCAGTGAAGCTAGAGAGGATTTTTTTCACAGCTAAAGACTATAACCATTTTGGTTTAGGCTCGTGGATCAAAACCCGTCATTTTATCGACGAAAAAATATTTAAGAGGAACGATTCAATCGGGGTGAGTTATCTCATCAGGCCCAATTACAAGGGTAACTCGATCGTCGACGAAACCAAATTAAAGATGCGTATCGACGACAACTGCTTACTGCTTAGCAGCATTGAATTAACACTTTCCTCATGAGCGGTTAATTAATCGATTGCGCGATAAACGCAGAACGGATTTCACACCTGTGAGTACGAGAACCGACGGATTATGTAGAGACTGGAGTAGGTTTTAATGGCGAGTCCTTGTCAGCGATCGTGTTTCCGATTGTATCGAAACGTGATAAATGCCAGGATGCTACCCAGTTCGAATCGACAGAGGTGCGTGTATGATTTACCGGATGGCCACAAAAGTATAAATCAGATCAAGTACTATGGTCCAGTGACACAGATTTATGCTCTTGTTGAAAGAGAAAAAATTGCCCCATACACAATAACAGAAGATTCATTTTTTAAACCACATTTTATGACTTGAAAAAAATGAAAACTAGTCATTTTATTCTGCAGGTAAAGCATATAAATTCAGAATTTGCACTATTTCCCCTTTTCTCCTCTTTTTCCCTTTTTCAAAATAATTACTCTTTCTTCGACTGTTTTCGTCTTTTTTCAAGAAAATGAGGCTTTTTCTTGTTTTTTCTACATTAAAAAAATAATGTTTTTTGTTTGAAGTTGATTCTTTTTAAATGAAGTGTCTACTTATTATTATATATATTATATATTAATTGTCTAAACTGAAAATTTATTTAAACCATTTTTGGCTGAGAATTGATCATTTTTAGTCGAAAATTCAATTATTAAATTTTTGATTGAAAATGCCTCTTTTTTCGTTGAAATTTCAACTGCTTGGTTGAAAGTTGAACTACTTTTGTCCAAAATTTATTTCACTGGTAGAAGATTTAACTATTTTATTGATTAATCTTTTTATTTAGCAGAAAATTCACTTTCTGAATGAAAATAATTTTTTTCAACTGAAAATTTATTTCATCCATTTTTGGCTGAAAATTGATCATTTTTAGTAAAATATTCAATTATTACATTTTTCATCGAAAATTTGTCTTTTCTCGTCAAAAATTAAACTACGTGGTTAAAAGCTGAACTGCTTTTGTTAAAAATTCAGTTCATTGTTTGAAGATTTAAAAATTTTGCAGAATCCGTGCATACTCTGTCACCTCTATAGATTCTATAGATGCCCGATTTCACCTACTATTTATATTTTAAAATATTAACCGACTATCAGCGAAATATTAAAGATAATCTGATGAGGGAATCGGTATGATTCCGAAACGTCATTTTTGTGTACAATAATTTTAATAAATGGTCTGGAAGAAGTCGATTAAATAAGGTTTTTCCTTAAAAATTCTAAATTGTTATTCCCAGACGTTAAATCAAGAATATTTACATCACGAAAATTCTTTTCATACCTATTTTTAGCTGAAAATTGATCATCTTTAGTCAAAAATTCATCTTTTTTCGTTAAAAATTCAACTACTTGGTTGAAAGTTGAACAACTTTTCTTAAAAATTAATTTTATTAGTTCAAGATTCAACCATTTTGTGGAAGAATTGTTTTATATGGTAAAGAAAATTAATCATCCTAATTGAACATTTATTTAATCCATTTATGGCTGAAAATTGATGGTTTTTATTCAAGAATACATTTATTAAATTTTTTATTAAAATTCCTCCTTTTTCGTTGAAAATTCAACTGCTTGGTTGAAAGTTGAACTACTTTTGTCCAAAATTAATTTCATTGGTTGAAAGTTTAACTATTTTCTTGATCACTCGTTTTAATTAGTAAAAAATTAATTTTCTAGCTGAAAATAAATTTTCTCAAGTAAAAATTCATTTCATCCATTTTTGGCTGAAAATTGATCATTTTTAGTCAAAAATTCAATTATTACATTTTTCATTGAAAATTCATCTTTTCTCGTCAAAAATTCAACTACGTGGTTAAAAGCTGAACTACTTTGGTTAAAAGTTCAGTTCATTGTTTGAAGATTTGACAATTTTGCAGAAATTTCTTTTTTTTTCAGTTAAAAATTAATTTTCTAAACTGAAAATTTATTTGATCAATTTTTAGCTGAAAATTTATCATCTTCAATCGAAAATTCAATGATTAAATTTTTAATTGAAAATTCATCTTCAACCATTTTGTAGAAGAATTGTTTTATATGGTATAGAAAATTAATCATTCTAATTGAAAATTTATTTAATCCATTTCTGGCTGAAAATGCTGAAAATTGATGGTTTTTATTTAAGAATACATTCATTAAATTTTTCATTGAAAATTCATCTTTTTTCGTTAAAAATTTAACCACATATTAGTTAAAAAAAAGAACTACTTTGGTCAAGAATTTATTTTATTTGTTGATAATTTAACAATTCTGTGGAAATTCCTTTTTTTTAGTAGAAAATTAATTTTCTAACCTAAAAATTTATTTAATCCAATTTTGGCGGAAAATTGATCGTTTTTAGTTGAAACTTCATCATTTTTTGTTAAAAATTCAACTACTTGGTTGAAAGTGGCCCAACTTTTGTTGAAAGTTACTTTTATTGGTCGAAGATTTAGCTATTTTGTTAAAAAATTGTTTGATTTAGTAAAAAAATTAATTCTCTTAATTGAAACATTTTTTAATTCATCTTTTTAGTTGGAAAATTAACTACTTGGTTCAAATTTGAACTACTTTTGTTAAAAATTCATTTTATTGCTTGAAGATATAATAATATTGTAGAAATTTCTCCTTTTTTTGTCTAGAAGATTAATTTTCTAGACTAAAAAGTTATTTAATACATTTTTGGCTGAAAACTGATAGTTTTTAGTCAAAAATTAATATTTTTTTTCGAAATTTCAACTAGTTGAAACAACTTTTGTTGAAAATTCATTTTATTGGTTGAAGATTCAACTATTTTCTTGCAAATATGTGTTATTTAGTAGGAAATAATTTCACTTAACTAAAAATTTATTTAATCAATTATTGGCTAAAAATTGATGATTTTTAGTCGAAAATTCAATTATAAATTTGAAGTTATTTTGTACTGAAAATTCATCTTTTTTCGTTAAAAATTCAACTACTTGGCTGAAAGTTGAACAACTTTGTTAAAAATTCATATTATTGGTTAAATATTTAAAAATTTTGTTGAAAATTCGTCTTTTTTGTATGTTAATTTGTCTCTTTTGGAAAAAATTTGATCTTTTTTGGTGTAAAATTCAACTGTTTGGTTAAAAAGGATCTATTTTGTTCGAGGATTCAACTATTTCTTTGAGTCTTTTTTTGTTAAATTCAAATGTTTTGGTTTCAAAATAATACTATTTCTTGGTTGAAATATCAACTGTCACATTTTTCGTTTAGAATTCCTGTTTTTGGTTAAATTCGACTATTTTAGATTTCAAATTGAAATCTTTTGTGATTGAAAAGTCAACTTCTTCGTTGAAAGTCCAATTTCTTTGCTACAAATTTATTTTTTCTGTCGAAAATTCATAATTTCATCTAAAACTTGAAGAATATATTTAAAAAATTAATTATTGTGTTAAAAGGTTGAAACTATAATTATTTTGTTATAAATTTAACACTTTTGTGGAACATTTGTCTTCTTGGATAGAAAAATCGCTCTTTTGGATTGAAAATTCAAATATTGTTTTGAAAATGCAACTGTTTTTGACTAAAGTTTTATCTTTTTGGTTTGAAAATTCGATTATTTGATTAAAAAATGCAACTATTTGGTAAAAAATGCAACTATTTTGGTAAAAATTCGTCACTTTTGCTTGGAAGTTCAACTATTTGGTTAAAGTCATCTTTTTTGTTCGAAAATTCAATTGTTTTGTTGAATATTCATGTTTTTGGATTGGATATTAATATTTTTTGTTAGAAAAGTTAAAATTCGACTGTCTTCTAAAAATTTTGTATTTTTGTTTCAAAGATACGATTATTTAGCTAAAAATGCAATGGTTTTTGGTTTAGGCTAATTCTTTTTTGTTTGAAAATTCGACGAATTTCAAAATTACATGTAACCATGGGCGACGACTTGCGATTTTGTGGGCTATGTAGTTTTGAAAATTGGCCACCCTCCGACCTATCGGTACCGATTGTAATTATGTAGTTTTGCAATTTCTTTATTCATAATATTAATAATATTTATATAAACTGACAACTTTACACTCAGAAAACAAATTCTTCTTGAACAAAAAAAAAACTGTTTTCATGGATATACATAGAAATTTCATTGAATAAAATAAATTTTGTCTGAGTAAGAACCCACCATATTCGCATTATCAACACTGCCAAACTCAAAACGGAACATAAATGATTGCAACGTTTTATTTTTGGTCACGTGAGAATGAAAAATATATATCAAAAGTGAAATCCGTCTGCTGGGAGGTTCAAGTCGCGTCGGTGCCTTTTTTGACAGTCATTTTATTTTGCGATCTATCGATTTTGTTTTGTTTTTATCACCCCTCAGAATCAGAGCCCCTTAAGATCTTACATCGCGGTGCTATTGATCGCCGGTCAGTGCCGTTGGGATCGCCGTATGTTATCCAACGGCCCCGGTGCCATCTCGATAATTTTAAATTAATGTTTTTGATTCGGGACAGACCAATGCGATCTTGATTATTTTGAGGCACGATCGGTTCTCCAGAGTTCGCCGCGGGTGGAACTCTAAGGGTTCTCAAACCCATTTTATTATGAAATGTAATTTATTATTAGTAATTCTGAATTCAGTAGAGACATATAAATAAAATATTGCATTTTTATTAGAGCAAGAATTACTAATATTAAAGTTTATTTGGACCAAGGGACCTTGAATAAATTACGTAAAGTTCTTCTCTAAAATTTTGAACCACGTACTTCCCTTTGTTAGGGTCCGTATTACTGTTTCTTAAGAATTAAGAAAGCAGTTTAACTTTTAACCAAATAGTAGCATTGTCAACCAAAATAGATGAATTTTTAACAAAAAATGTAATATTTGATATTTTATTCAAGAAAAGATTTTTATTTCAAAGTTAAAAAATTTGAGTTTAAAAAAAATAGAAATTTATAACCCGAGCTGAATTTTCGATTGAGAAAGATTTTTCAGTTAATAAACAGAAAAATGCCTTGAAAAAATGTTGCATTTTCAAGCCAAAAAGACAAGCTTTCTACAAAATAGTTGAATTATCAACCAAATAATTGAACTTTAATTTAGAGATGAATTTTCTACCTACAAGATTAATTTTCTAGTAAAAAAGACCAATTTTCAACAAAATACATAAATTTTTAACCAAATAGTTGAATTTTCAACCAAGAAGAATAATTTTCTACCAAAAAAGATAAGTTTCAACAGAGCAGATGAATTTTCTACCGAATTGTATAATTTTCAAGCCAAAATAGTCAAAGGAAAAATTTTCTATAAAACAGTTGGATTTTTTCAACTAAATAATTGAATTTTTAACCAAAGAAAATCAATTTTCAACCAAGAAGATTTATTTTCTACTATAAAAGACGAATTTTCAAGGAATACATACATTATTAAAAAATATATATTTTCCAATAAAAAACGAATTTTAACATAAATTATGAATTTTCAACACAAAAAATGGATTTTTGAGAAATTGGTTCAACCTAAAAAGATGAGTTTAAAAAAAGGTAATTAATGTAAATAATAAACTGATTAATTTTCAACCAAACTGTTGTATTTCTATCCAAAAGAATTGTTTCCTACCAAAAAAAGTAGAATTTTCTGCTAAATAGTTAAACATTAAACCAAGAGGGATAATTTATTTTAAAAAAAGACGAATTTCGAACAAAATAAATGAATTTTCAACCAATTATTTGAATTTTAAATTGAAAAGGATAAACTTTCAATTAAAAATGGGAAAGATCAATTTTCAGTTGAAAAAAACTAATTTTCAACAGAAACAAACGAATTTTTAACTAAATAGTTAAATTTTCAACAAAAGAAATGAATGTTTAACCAAAATGATGATTCTTTAACTGAAAAAATTAATTTTCAACAAAGTAGTTCAACTTTCGTCCAATTCGTTAAATTTTTTACCAAATTGTTTTATTTTCGAATCGCAAATTCGACTTTTTAACAAGGCAGTTTAATTTTTAACCCGTAGATGTGAATTGTCAAGAAAAAGTCACATTCCCAACCGAAAAAGATTAATTTTTAATAGAGCAGCTGCATTATTAACCAAAAATGATAACTTTTCAACAAAATAATTAAATTCTAAACCAAATAATTACATTTTTTAACTAAAAAAGTTGAAGTCTCAACCAGAAATTTTCTAGTAGACTTTTAACCGAAAATAGTGAACGTTCAATAATTGATGTTATTTTTTAATACTTAAGAATATTAGGTCAGAATATTGGAAATCTCACTCAGAAAATAAAGGTAATTTGTCATTACACACATTTTCATTTCGGACTACAAAAAATGTGTCGGACTACGCAAAATTTTAAGCCTTGAAGTAATTATGAAATTGTGCATTTGTGAAACCATATACTTATTGTTAATAAGACATTTTATTTTCAGAAACTAATTTCATTAAGATGTCACGTTAATTTAATTACCAGAGTTTATATTTTATATGTATGCTCGTTCCTAAGCTTATAAAATCCTAGTGAGATACAAATATTAGTAGATAAATTACAAGTAATACTGCTACAATTATTATCAATAAAGAAACATACATTTTTTGCATTTGGGGCTGCACCAACAGCTAAACCAAGTTTAACTAAATGTTCCGAGAGAATGGGATTTTTTGTAGTGTTTATGATGATATAGCACCGCACGATCATTTTAAGATGAAATCGAAACAATCGGTTGGGCGCTTTTTGAGAAAAATCGATTTTTGTATTTAATTACTAAGAAAAAAAAGAAATTATAAAAAGATGAATTGCACAATTTCATTGCCGCTTACAATTTAAGGTTAGACATTAGAAATAATAGTAACGTACTTTTTGAAATGCCCGTAAACAAACTATTCTTCGTTTATATTTATATTGAATCAATAAAATATTATTATGGTATCAAAAATTCAACAACCAAAAATCTGTTGAAAAAAATGTTATCTTATTTCTCAGTAATTTATAATAAAAATCGAGTTTTTTTAAAAACCATCACTCCAATTTTTTTATTTTCATTCCGGTATATACGTAAGGTGATAGACAACCACATTTAAGAAAAAAATATATTTAAAAAATGTTAATCACTAATTAACATATAATCCTATAAAAAAGTCTTCATTTCTTAGCAATTGAATACAAAAATGGACTTTTTCAAAAAGTGCCCTACCAATTACTTCCATTTTCATCTTAAAATATTCGTAAAGTGCCATATTGATACAAACAATAAAAAAATTTCATTTACTTAGCACTTTTATTCAACCTTTAGGTATGGACGTGATTTTATTTTTGCACTAACATGGACCTGAGGTTTCATAGACCGCTGTATATATTTTGTTTCTTATCTAACCCATACAAGTATATGAATGGACATTATAATCAGTAAAAAATTAATCAATTTTATCAACTTTTATTATTATTAATCTTGTACACCAGTAGGGGGTTTACTACCAACATAAAAGAAGCATGGTGCGCTCTAGGAGACCGCACTTCCATATTCCCATACTAATTTGTCACTTTTTGCTCAAATGAGAGATAATCGGGACGTAACAATTTTCTGTGATGGCCGCGTTCCGTACTCTGGGTTACCCCCATGAAGCTCAATTTTTTTTATGTGTAATAGCTTGCGTTTTAAATACCTAAACAAATTGTAACAGAAATAAAAAATTGTAACGCTGCCGTGGACGTGAGGTCTCACGGGCCGCCTATGACCTTTCAATTAATATTGATTTCCAATAACATGCAGCAACACAAGTTGTCCACCTATCTCGGCGAAAGCACAAATAACACTAAAGCTACTGATAACAGCAGCCTGCAGAAAGCCCAGGGGGAGGAACCCACTTATCAAAACCATGGTGCGGTCTAAACTCTAAGAGACCGCACGTCCACACTTGAAGGTTAAACTTGGATCAGCCCCACCGTGACTGCAGTTACCACTAGATTGTGCTGGCAAAAAGCTGTTTACAATAAAATCTCTTTAACTTTTGTTTTCAGTGCTTCGCAGACTTGGAAATATCTCCCGTAAGAAATGGTTTTGACCCCTTCCCACTACCCAAAAGACTTAATGTAATTTATGTACTGCCACGAAGTACTGAATTATGAAAGACATATTTCGCATGGGAAAATCTTTTTTATAAGTGATAGATAGAGAACTGATGGATATTTAGATTATAGATCAAAAAGCTATGAACCTTTTGTACTAGGATTAGGTTTCTGAATGTATCAAATTCAGGTGCCAGATTATGATGAGAGTCGCTGATATAACCTAAGGCCCCACAGAACTTCGGTATTACATTTCTGCATGCACTTTCATAATGCTGGCTTTATTGGTCATATTAAACAATAATAGCCTTCAATCACGATCCTTGGTTGTGCAACAAAGGATTTCAATCGTATCATGGAACGTGTGGGTTGTCAGCATTGTTTCGACCGCGGCGAAAGAAGATCAGTGCGAACAAAGGATGCAGCGAATCAATGTAATCGATTCCCTTTGGGACTCTTCGTTCGCACGAAATGTCAAATCAGATGGAATTTCCATATTTGTAAATCTCAAACATTTCTTAATGAGTTTACAACTTAAGACTGAAAAGATAAATTTACAATCAAATAGTCGGCCGAAAAACATCATTTTCAAAATTTCCCAACTTTTCCCTGGCCAATTTTTTATCTTCCCTGGCCATTAATATTTAAAGACCAGAATTTTCATATTGTGACGTTTTAAATACAGAATCTTTTATAAATGAAATAAAACAAATTCTGATTCAAAGTTTAAAATGTCTGATTTGTTTATTCATTTTAACCAAAAAATATGAATTTTCTACCATAAAAGATAAATTTTAAATCCAAAAGGACGAACTTTCAACAAGATAGTCAAATCTTCGAACAAAGAAGATGGATTTTTAACAAAATACTTGAATTTTCAACAAAATAATTAAATTTTCAACAAAATAGTTGAATTTTTAACGAAATACTTGAATTTTCAACCTATAAAAATGAATTTATTTAACCAAATGGTAGAATTTTTAATAAAAAATTATTCAACTTTAACCAAAAGCAATTCTAATTTCAAATAAATAGTTTAATTTTTAAGCAAAACAGACGAATTTTTTAGAAGACAGTAGAATTATCAAACCGAAAAGTTGAATTCTTAACGAAAAATGTAAAATTTGATATGTCAACAAAACAAAACAAAAAAAGAATTTTCAACAAAATAGTTCAATTTTTAACCAATGAGTTCAATATTCAACAAAATAATCAAATTTTTACAAAAGTGTGGAATTTTCAACCGAATAGTGAAATTTGCAACCTACAAAGATTAATTCTCAAGAAAAAATATAATAGTTGATATTTCAATAAAAAAAGACGAAAATTCTACCAAAAGAAATGAGTTTTCAACAACAACAAAAATTTCAACCAAGAATATTAATTTTCTACAAAAAAAAGATGAATTTTCCACACAAAAGATAATTTTTTAACCAAAAATGGAAAAGTTATAGTTTCAACCAAACAAATTAATTTTATTGAAAAAAGAAGAAACTTCCACAAAATAGTTCAATTTTCAGCCAAAGAGATGAACTTTTAACAAAAAATTACTAAGTAGGGTAACGAGGGGCAGTGCCGAACAGTTAACAGTCAATGATTTTTTAAAAGTTAATATAATGCGGAATTGATCCATTTCTTTTTCATTTCAAGTCCCACATTATTGTACATCATATTTCTATACGTATTAATTATATTCATAAAACAATGATTCAATAATTTAATTATCTCTAACAAGCTGTATTTCGTCAGCTTTGCCCCCCACCGGAGGGTAAAGGTGACCGCAGTTTTTTATGAAAATCAAAACATCTAAAGATGGGAAAATATGATGGTTCGCTTCTGTGGTATTTTGTGTACGGTAAAAGTTACCTTCAAACGTATCCAGCAAGAATAATGAGTTATTTTGAATAAAAAAAGTGATAGCTGTGATATACCCTCTTATTCGTTGACAGTATACTAGAAACGTACAACACGCAAATATTTCTCGTACCAATACAAAAAACCTGCCTTACTAACTGGTAGAGTCCATTTTTTCTACCGACCGTTTTTGAGTAAGCAATTGTAAACTATTATCTTGGTCGCGCTTGCCCCTCTGGTGGGGCCTCAATTATTTAAAATATTCAATATATTTTGGACTTGCATTACGTTTAATTATCAAAAAACATGATGTGATATTATTTCATCTGCCAAAATATCAAATTTTCATACTGCAAGTATTACCATTAAGGTTGAAAACTTTATATTTCTGCCAGCGAATCTTCCATTCTTTTGTTGTGAAAACTGTTTTCTGAATAATTTTTCTTTTGCAACGTCAATTTTCAAGATTTTAGTAAGTAGCACTGTATCTATAATAAAATAGATTTATTTAATGCAAATTAAAATTGAAATTGTTAAGTAATAGCGACATTATAAGCAAAGTCACCTTTGTCCCACTGGTCGGCGCTGCTCCTCCTTACTCTAGTTCAACTTTAACCTAATTAGTTGAATTTTCAACTAAAAAAGATCAATTTTCAAAACAAAATAGTTCAACTTTTAACCAAACAGATGAATTTTCAACTAAAATGATCAACTTTTAACTGTAATAGGTTAATTTTCATTTGAAAAAAATTAATTTTAAACAGAAAAAAAAAACAATTTTTAACCAAATAGATGAATTTTCAACTAAAATGATGAATCTTTAACAAAAATATGATTTTTCATTGAAGTGATTTAAATTTTAACCAATTAGTTCAATTTTCAACCCTAAAATATAAATTCCCCAGAAATAATGTAATAGTAGATATTTCAAACCGAAATTTAAAAAATTTTAAATATGAAACAGTTGAATTTGAGCAAATAAGAAACATTTTGAACAAAATAGTTGAATTTTCAAACAAGAAAGATTTCAATCGAATTTTCAATATAAAAATATGAACTTTGAACCAAATACTAAAATTTTTCACTGAAAAGTAATTGTCTAGTGAAAGCTACTACAAAAAAAAGGAGAAGAAATAGAAATACAAGGCAAATAAATTACTGACAAGAATATTATGTCAGGGTAGCCCCAATTCTTCATTTTTAAAATTCGTCAATTTTTCTCTGCCTAATTTTTCATTTTCCCTGGTCATTGATATTCAAAGACCAGAATCTCAATCTTGTAACGTTTTAAATTAAAATATCAAATTGTTTTCCTTGACAGTTGTTTGAAGTGCCTCTTACAGAAATTGCCTGATTTTTGCGCAAGATCTTTTAAAAAATCACTGACTTTCCCTGACCAATAAAATTCCCTGAATTTTCCCTGATTTTCAGATTTTCCATAATCTACGGCCTCCTGGTTAATCTATTTCAGTGTATAGTAAGTTGTGCCTACTGGAGCTTCTTTTTGAATGAAGTCTGCTCCTTTTTAGAAAGCCACTTAGGAACCCGTCAATCGAGAGTAAAAAAATAAATAAATGCGAAAACCGGACCCCATGTTGGGAGGAAAAACTTGTTTGTTGTTCGTTTAGCAGGTTTCATTCTTCTTTTGGTATACCGATCTATTATCTTGTGCAGAAAAGAACAAGGTGGTGAAGATTGGTACTACTGCTCAATAGAATTCTCCTTCGTACTGCCACACGAATCGAGATAATCCGAGCGCGTGGCCTCTTTGTCAAAGAATGAAAGCAATCTTCATCTTCGGGGCTACTAAACATTCTTTCAGAAACGTTCAAGCAGACAATGAACTAGCATGCTTGAATCAGTTCTTGTATTTTTAGTTAATAACATAATTATATTTTTAGAACCTTTTATTTAGTTAGTGCTGAGGGACCCTCCATATACTAGGTTAACAATTTTGAGATATTTTTCATCCCTCCATTGCCCCTTGATGACGACCATTGTTTTTTGTCTTGCCAGTGAATCAAGAATAATTAAAAATATTAAAATATTACACTTTACAGCCCAAAATGATCTCAAAATAGGGGAAATAGGATGAATTTTAACGAAAATAGGAGGAAAAAGGAGAATAAATTGTTTTAAATAACATTAATGTAACCTCAATTGACCTTAATATAACCTTATTGAATTCATTATGATTCGCTTTAAATTCATACAAACAAGATTTTCTACCAAAAGAGAGGAATTTTTCAGCCAAAAACACGTTTGTTAAAAAAAAGTAAATGCATTTGCAACCAAACAGTTGCATGAAAAAGAAATTAGTTTAATTTTCAAAAAAATAATTGAATTTTCAACAAAATAGATGAATTTTATATCTACAAAGATGCATTTTCAGCCAAATCGTTGATTTTTCATCAGGAGAGTTATATTTTCAACTAAGAAGGTGATTTTTCCACCAAGAAGAACAATGTTTTACCAAAAAGTGGAATTTTCAACAACATCTATGAATTTTCAACAAAACTATTGAATTTTGAAACCAAAAAGACGAATTTTCAAAAAAAAAAAATGAATCTTTAACCAAACAGTTGATCTGAAATCTGAAAAAGATACCTTTTCAACCAAATGATCGAATTTTCAATAAAATAGTTGAATTTTTGACCAAAAAAAATGCCTTTAACTTAATCGTACACAAAATAACTACAATTTCAACAAAATAGTTGAATATTTACACAAATAACAGCTCTTTCACCTACAAAGATGAATTTTCAACAAAAAATGAAATAGTTAAATTTTCATATGGAAAAATTATTTTTAACTAAACAAAAAAACGAATTTCAACAAAATAGTTACATTTTTAATCAAAGAGGAGTATCTTAAAAAATGAGTTGTAACAAAGTAGTTTAAACTTGAACCAAGTAGTTGAATTTTTAACAAAAGAAGAGTAATTTTTAACCAAATAGTTAAATTTTCAATCACTAAGATCATTTTTCCACTAACAAGATTAATGTTGAAAAAAACGAATTTTTAACAGCATACTTGAATTTTCTACAAAATTTGTAGAATTTTGAAACCAAGAAGCCGAATACTTATCTACAAAATAGTTTAATTTTCAACCCAAAAAAATTAATTCTTAACAACAACAAATAATTTTTAACGAAACAGTTGCATCGAAAACAAAATAGTTTATTATTTGGAAGTGTCTACGTGCACCGAAATTTCGGTACAAATATGGGTGTGTCGACACAAAAATCCGGATATTCGTACCGAAATTTCGGTACAAATGGCCGCTTTTCCAGCTCCCCCTATTGGTACCGAAAAAATCCGGCTAATTGTACCGAAATTTGGGTGCACGTAGACACGGACTTGATATTTAAACTATAAAGTTACATTTTTAACCAATTGATCGAATTTTCAACAAAACAGTTGAATTTTTGACCGAAAAAGTGACTAACTAAATGGTACACAGAATAATTAAAATTTCGACAAAATAGTGCAATTTTGAAGCAAATAGCTGCATTTTCAACCTACAAAGATGAATTTTTAATCAAGAAGATTAATTTTCTACTAAAAGGCGAATTTTCAACCAAATTGTTGAATTTTTAACTGAAAATAGGATAGTTACATTTTGAATTAAAAAATTACTTTGAAGGATAATTTTCAACTAAAAATAGAATAGTTCAATTTTCAGATGAAAAACAAAATCAAAAAATAGTTGAACGTTACACAAAAAAAATTAAATAGTTAAATTTTTAAGTTTATAGCTGAATTTTTAACCTACAAAGATGAATTTTCTGGTTTTCAACCAAGAAAATTAATTTTCTACCAAAATAAGAATTTTCAAAAAATACATGGATTTTCAAACAAATAGTTGAATTTTCAACTAAAAATGTAATAGTAAAGTTTTCAATTAAAAAATTACTATATTCCTAAAAAGACGAATATCCAACAAATAGTTCAATTTCTAACCAAAAAGATGATTTTTTATTTTTTTCCACCAAGAAGATTAATGTGCTACCAAAAATTCGAATTTTCAACAAAAATATACATGATTTTTCAACAAAATTGTTGAATTTTGTAACCGAGAGCCGAATTATCTACAAAAAAGTTGAATTTTCAAGCAAAAATAAGAATTTTCAACAAGAAAGTTAATTTTCAACTAAGTAGATGAATTTCCAACTAAAATGATGAATTTTTAACAATAATAATTGAATAGATAAATAATTAATTAGATAAATAATAATCAATATTCAAAAAATGTTCATTTTAGACCTAGCAGACAAAAACATCAAAATCATATTATTCACTACAATTATCTGGTCAAAAACCATAACATCAAAATAAATGTATAAAGTTCCGAAAAGTACTTACCTCTTATTCATTTCAAACTTTGTATACCTATATATTTTGACTCGCTGATTATGAGAATAATTAACTAAATTTTTAAATTGAAAAAATTTTTTTTTTTTTTTTCATTCAATTCAAAAATCATTTATTTTTATTTTTTATATTAATTAATTAAATTTTTATTTTATAAAAATTTTTTTTTTTTTTTATTTTTTTTTTTTTAATATTTTTATAAAATTTTATAAAAATTAATTAATTTATATTAAGAATAAAAAAATCAATTCAAAAATTTTAAAATTAATTAAATAAATTTAAAAATAAATAATAATAATAGTGAAAATACCGGCAAATTTGAATTTCAAGGTCAAAACCCTGCAAAAACTATAACATTTATTTTTTTCCCGTTTATTTCATTAAAAATTAAAAATGTACAAAAAAGCTTTGAAAAAGAGTTCTTCTAAAAATACACCTTTCATGTTATATACCGTTTTTCGAAAAAAACATTATTTTTCTAGAAAAACAGGAAACAATTGGTACAAAAAAATATAATTCATCCGAATGGGACTTGTGGCACTCCTGTCCACCACGAGACGTTGGAAAGGGGAGGGCTGTGACCTAACTCAGATATAATACTATTTTTATAATTTCAAATCATTTTTAGTTTAAATACAAATTTTTCATTTACAATGAAAAGATAATATTATTATTAAAATTATAATAATGATAATAATACGTTGGAGGGGGGGGGGGTAACCAGCATTATTTCTGTACCTAGTCACAGGTGTGCCTTCCCGCCCCCCATTTCACGTTGGAAAAGAGTAGGAGTTTGACCAACATTATTTCTATGACAAGTCACAGGGGTGTCTTTCCACCCCCACGAGACGTTGAAAAGGGGAAGGTATGTAACCTACATTATTGCTGTAGCTAATCATAGGGATGTCTTCCCGCCCTCTGCGAGAAGTTGAAAAGGGGAAGGTATGTGGCCTACATTATTTTGGTGTCCAGTCACAGGGGTGCTTTCCCACCCTCCACGTGACTTTCGAGAAGGGTATGGGTTTGACCAACATTATTTCTGTGACTTGTTAAATGGGTGCGTTTTACAAAGTTGTTCAACATTAGATCAAGCAGCTATTGTTTTCACCAAAAAGATGAATCATCATAAAAACACGTAATAAGAATGAACTGATAAATGGCTTTAAATTGTCATTCAGAAAAAAGGTCGAAACTAGACAAACAAAACGTGTAATAGTTGATTTTTCAACAAAAAAATATTCATTTCCAACAAAATAGTTGAATCCTCAACCAAAAAAGATAAACTTTTAAACAAATAGTTTCATTTGTAAAAAAGACTGATTTTTCAACCAAGGTGATCAAATTTGTACCAAAAAGAGGAATTGTTAAGAAAATACATGAATAGATTTTTATTGGGTTTTAATAATTCAGTTAGTCAGAAGTTTCTTGAAAACAGGGGCGGGGGAGAATTCTTTAAAAAAAGAGGAAAAGAAGGGAATAGGGAAAAGAGTGTTAAAAACTCTCCCTCCTCTTAAATTATTAACGTAGTTTATCGATGGCCCCTTTTCCTATAGTAAGTGTATGTAACTTTAACATGAGCGTAACAAATCTTAGACCCCTCTCCACCCCTTTAAATAGTACTCACAAATGAAGGATATCTGTTTAACAGAGTCAAAAACCTTTTCTTCCTTCAAATATATAATTTTATAATACAGTACAATTTTAGAACTGCAATGATCAAAGAATCTAATAACGGATGAAGGTGAGATCATTTTTTAAATTCGCAAGAGAAAGCATGTCTTTCTTGATGAAGGTAGAGTTGTTGAACTTGAGGGATCATTTGTTTGTTCCCTCGGAGGGTGCTTCGAAAAAGCAAAGTCTTTTATTTTCTTATTTTACTAATTTTGCACTCTTTTCTGTTTGCATCTTCTCCCTAGCACTGACAGAAGGGTTTAATTAAAATTGATTGATTATTCCGTTCTCCCGAAACTACAATAGTGTATTCACGGAATTTAACAAGCCCTTCTCCGGATTACAGATTGATTGCTCACGAATAAACTAGATTCGCTAATGTTTCTAGATGTAAGGTCTCGTGTTGGTGAGAGATGCTTCAGTGATTAATGTCTACCTATCAACACCTGCCCTCAGAACTCTAGATGGCATCGGTTATAATTAAAAGAACTGTTATTAACACGCCATTCTCTCGGTACAACCTTGATTTTTCGGATCTTTAATTATAAACCTTCTATCAGATTTAAAACAAAATTTCATCTCTCATCAGATTCACCTCTGCTCAGCTTCATCGGAAACCTGAATTACACTGAAAGCCATTGGCCATTGGCCATTACACTTTTAGACAAGTTAGCAGTAAATTTAAGTGAAAAGTAGATGAAGCTCATTACAGCGACAAAAATATCTTAAAGTTCTGAAGCTTTAGTATTGCTACCTTGTATAACTATTTATGAATCTAGTATTTAAACTGAAGAACCGAATAATAAAACTTAAAAACCTGTCGAATTCAAATTTGAGAAACGTGAATTGAAACTTATGAACTTTGTATTGAAACTTTGACCTTCTCCTACCCAAATTCATGAGAGTAAGAGAGACAAGAGACAAAAATTTAAATTAATAAATGAATCCTGGAAACTTAAAAATTACTATAAAATCCAAACATTTTGGAAGAATCTTTATTATTTTTAGTGCGTAAGATGACTGATACATGATTGCATATGCACAAACAGTTTGACAACATATTACTTTGAGCACGAGGGACTGAGGAAACGGCGTCACTGCACCTACTTGACACATTGTTAACACTGGAAAATTGAGGAAACTATACAAATGAAATCACAAAATTTGGAGCACGTTTTCGGTCAAGAATGTCGAGAATACGCACTGATTTATGAGTGACGCCCTTGTCCTTGGAAGCGTCGAAGTTGATAGAGAAAATCTAAACCAAAACCACTTCATCCACCCTCCACCATGTTCTCTATATTTTCTCCACTCTCCACACAAGTTTGAAATATCAACCAGTGTTTTAAGCTAATTGAAATTTGTGGACACAGAAAACATGACGCCGAATGTAACTCGCTCTGAACAACAAATGTAAAATAAAGTTCGTGCGTGGTTTACATTTTCATGAAAAAGCTGTACTCAATTTATGCACTGCTTCTAATTTGAACTTTCTTTGTAGTACAAAAATACTGTCTAAGCCTTAAACATTCGATTTTGCAGAAAAATAAAGCTCGCAAACAAATACAATAAGTGCAATTACGTTTCCTACCAGTAGAACGACAACAGAAGGTATCACAATTTGTGATTTTTGGTCTAGGTTTAGTCGTAGATCCCTGGTAGGTTGTTGCTTTGATCTTTGAGTAAAATGGAAATGATTCCACTTTCCAATCAGACCTGATTGTAACAGTCTTGCTAACAGGTGATCAATTCTTTCGAGGTAAGGAGAACCCGGCCGTAAAATCATGCATTGCAAAGCTGATCGCAAACATAGGTTGCAAACTTTTATTCGTGGATTTTCATTCTTGACTTCTTCGACATAAAAGTGTGCTCGTTCTTCCCTTGCAATGCATGTGACGTTTCTATGGTTTATTAAATACCTCACACAACTTTGTTGCGTATCTGAGATAACAAAATTATTAACCATGGACTGAGCGATTTTGTCGTTATCTGATTTCCGTAAGATATCTGCCACTGATTTATCTGTCATGAATGTTAATTTTGATTTTTGCAAGGCTTCCAGCGTTTTAATCTCTACCTCTATTTCCCTTCGCAATTTCAATCCCGTCAGAAATCCGTACATTTTTGTTGAAGATACAAGAAATACAAAAAGCATAGTGACGAATAGAATTCTTTCTGCTAACTTCTTGGGTTCTCGAGGAACTGTAAACCCAAGTGCTGCTTGGAACACATGCAGTGAAGGACAAAACTGTTTGTCGAATTTCAAAAAGTGACTGACGATTACGGGAAGTGACATGAGAAAAAGCATTAGGAATCCCATATAAAAATAATGATGAGAAAATTCTACAGAAAAAGTGTCTACTTTTACAACGGGGACAACAGGTGAGTAGCCAAATTGGTTAATCACAGTGCTATACTCAAATAAGCTTTCAGCTCCTGAGAAATGTATTGCAAGGTTTCTGGCAAATTCGACATCTTTGTTGGACACTTTTTTGAATAAACCGGTTGTTTTATTAGAATCAATGTCAAAACTGCCCCAACCATTCTTGTCAGTAGCCACTTCAATAATCTTAAAGTTCATCGCTTTGGACAACACTTTTAATATTTCCGCATCGGGTCCAGTGACTTCAGTTGGAAAGCCTGAATCATTTTGCTTCAAGGAAAGAGTTGGAAAGTGGTTGAATGAACCAGTTTTCATTTCAAAACCATTCAAGTCGCGCAATTTGTCTAGAAAAAATTCCGTTTTCGTTGAATAACTTTTCTTGGTGTAAACTTTGGTGAATGGATTGAACTGATGCAAACTAAGACTGTACCATAGATCGCTTGAAGGATAAATTCTTTCTTGTTTCTTGACAACCTCAAGAACTGTGAAATCCAGCATATCTTTAGTCCACATTCGTTGAAGAAATCCACCAAAAGAGGATTGCTTCTCTTTGGATAAAACGACTGCTAAAGTCTTGGGCCTAGTATTTTTCCCAAATACCTGGCTCAAAATTCTTTCTAATTCAGACGCTTGTGACGAGAAACGATTTGGTTCCACACTTTGAATTGTTATGAACAGTGTCGTTGGTCGCAGACGGTTAATGCTGACTGACTTCACTAACTCTTGAACACTAGCGCCACTGATGTTTTTAAAGTTAATTACTTTAGATGGCACCGTTCCTATAATTTGTCTCAGAATCTCGGTTATTATTAAACTGTCGTGTCCAGTGCTCCCATCCGTAAGAATTACAGTTTGATATACATTAGAATATTCTTGTGTATATTTAGCCAAGTCACCAAGCCAGTCATTTTTTCTAAACACTCCGCGCACTTCACTTATGTTGATCAAGCAGATCACAAGATTCACAAATCCAAAGTTGATTAGCATTGTGAATATGTATTTTTAGTTCTAGGTATACATTTTTATCGCATTAAAACACTTATAAGGTGTATTCTTCGACGTAGGAAATAAACTCACCTGTTCTTGATTCGGCTATCAACTGAATATTTAGAGTCGCTCTTGCTTTGCTGTTCATTACCCATGTACAAAAGACATTATTTCGTCCTCTAGAATTACGTGCAGTAAAAATAATGCAGTTTTCAGATACTAGATAAGAAAATTAGGCCGTGGCCGTATACACAGGAAAAAAGCGTGGAACTCTGAAAATTATGAAAGGAAGCTATTTTTAAAAGCGTTCATTTGGATCAATAGAATTGATTCGACGTAGAACAAAAACTTTCTTATTTAGCAAAAAAACTTATTTTATTCTGCACATGTATTATTCTATCCATTTCTTTTTTGATGTATTCTAAATCTATCGTATGCTTTCCTTTTAAAACCTATTCGATTGCAAATCTATCTCAATTGATCTCTTTCTAAACTTCTTAAATATAATGGTCTGTATATCAATTTCTATTTCACCTTTTTTTCAGAGTGCTATCCCATTATGCCTGTTGTAACAATATCATTGTCCGAAAGAAGGATAGGATTCAAAAGTATAAAAAAGAAAAGCGTTTTTGGAAACAGGAATTATAGGATCAAAAGAGATAAAATAGGATAGAATTATTCAATAAAGTGATAGGGTAAAATACTATAAAAATGAATCGAGAAGATTCAAATTGTAGGAATTTGAATTATGATAAAGAAACCTAGAAAGTGATAGTATTCTTATGAAGAGGATTAAGAGAAAAAGATCGTGGAAAAGAGAGATTTTCCCAAGAAAGGAATAGAATAAAGAAGATCTGCCTAGTTCTTGTATTTTTCATCCCTTTCTTCTGATCCCAATCCTCAAATTCCATTCCGTTTCTGTATTTTTGCCAGCAATATTCTTTTAGTTGATTATTCTTTGTTCTCAGAGAAGTGTTTAATTATATAATCCTTACACATTAATCGGTATGTATGTATGTTTGTCCGTCTGTGAGCACGACAACTTTTGAACGAATTAATCTATTGAATTGACATTTGGTACACTCCTTAAGTACCCTAAACTGAATGTCAGGTTCGTTAGCCAGCCATTTTGAATGGAAATTCAAAAAGTTAGAGCATTTTCAACATTTTTGAGACCACTTTTTTTTCAAGATTGAAAAATCGTATGTACGAACGTTCGTCGTACTCAAAAAGATGAACAATTTATCCGTACGACTTTCTTCGATAAACAAAAATTACCAGAGTTATAGCATTTACAAAATTTAAAAAAAAACGAAAATCTACATTCTAGGCCAAAAAACGCACGATATGAAAAAAAGTCGAGAAGAAAAAAACATTGCTTTTTGAATACCCTACAATAATGTCATAACTACTTTTTGAATTTCCTTGAAAAATAAAAAATTCCAATTTTGATCGCACAAAAAAAATAATGAAAAGCGAAAAATTCAATTTTTCGGTCAAACTATGGAAGATAAGAAAAAAGATAAATCGACCCAAATTGTGCACTTAAAAAATATCTACAAATTTATTATTAATCACTTTTTGACACGATGTGTAGTTTTTGTGTCATTTGTAAAAAACAACATTAAAAATAAAAAAAATACATTTCTGGACAAACGACACAAGCTATGAAAAAAGATAAACAAAATTTGTTCACCTGAAAAGGAGCTGCAAATTTGTTATTTATAATTTTCAGATAAGGTGGGAAGTTGTTCACCCATAAAAGATTAATATATTTGTTATTGATCATTTTCAGATGGAACGTGTAGTTTCTATGTTAATCGTGAAAAATAACATTAAAAATAAAAATGGAAATTTTCGGACAAATGATACATGCAATGAAAAAAAATGAATAGATTAAAGTTGATCATCCAAAAAAGAGCTACAAATGTGTCGTCAATAATTGTTTGACAGGATGCGTGGTTTTTGTTGTAATCCTAAAAAACATTTTAAAAAATTAAATTTTTAGATGAACGACAAAAGCTACGACAGACAAAAGTTGTGCAACCAAAAGATATGTACAAATTTGTTATAAACTGTTGTTATGAAAATATATTAAAAATAAAAAGATTAATTTTTTGGAAAAACGACACAAGCTACAATAACATTTTATTCAACAAAATTTGTCGCCTAAATTGTATCTACAAATTCGGTTTGAACCACTTTACGCTAGGATGCGTATTTTTAGTTTAAATCGTATAACATAAAATTGAAAATAAACAAATTAAATTTTTGGGCAAACGACACAAGCTACAAAAAAAATAATTAGACAAAAGTTGTTCATCCAAAAAAGGGCGAAAAATTGGTTCATAATCATTTTTCGATGGAAAACCTAGTTTTGGTTTTAATCGTAAAAAATAAAAATAAAACAATCAATTTTTTGGACAAACAACACAAACTATAAAAAAATGAATGAAAAAAAAGCTGCTCATCCAAAAAATATCTACAAATTTGTCATCAATAATTTTTTGATAGGACGCGTTGTTTTTGTTTGAATCGTAAAAAATAAAATTGAAAATTAAAAAATTATATAAGAATCATTTTCTACCGTGAAAGGCGAATTTTCTATTAAAAAATATATAGTTTTCACCAAACAGATACATTTTCAACTACAATAATGCATCTTCAACAAAAAAATCAAGTTTTAACTCACATCAGTAGTTCAATTTTTAGCCAAATCGTTAAATTTCCAACCCAAAAAAATTAATGTTTAACTACGAAGATGAGTTTTCTACTTAAAAAGTAAAATTTTCAACAAAATACATGAATTTTCAGCAAAAAAAAGTTTCTTTTTATTCGCAATTTTTATGTCAACCAAATCGAGGAATTTTTTTAACAAAGTAGTTTGATTTAAAAAATCATGTACTTTTTTCAAGTATAAAATTCATTAAGTTGAAGCACTAGTCTATTGTTCCGATACTGTACAATATTCCTAAATGAAGAAAATATGATCTTGCGTGTTAGTAATAATTTTTTTTCGAAGTAAACTATATTCTGTATTTGAATACACCTCTATACAAAGTAATACAATGAACTCTCTGAATAATAAAATGTGCTATACACTTTTCCAAGCAACGGTACCAAGTATTTATTTGGATCTCTTAAAATCGATTTCTTGAAACTTTTTGAATCTCTTGAAATTATTTGCAATCTGTTAACATGGCTTAAATTATTTTAAAATACCGTAAATTCTTTTGAATAATTGGAGATCGTATGAAATCCCTTAAATCTTGTAAAGTTCCTTGAAATACCTTGAAATACCTTTGGAAATCTTACAAAATTCTTTAACATTTCTTGAAATTTTTAAAATCCTTTGAAATTCTTTAAAATATTCTTAAATAACTTAAAATGTTTCAAATTCTTTGAAATTTGGTAAGTGCCTTCATATCCCTTGAAATTGTTAAAATGCTTTTAACAAAGTAATCAAACTTTCAATCAAGTAGTTACATTTTTAACTAAAAAAAAATACATTTTTAACTAAAAATGTAATATCTCAATTTTTATTTCAAAAAAATTCATTTTTAGCAACAACAAAAATTCAGCAATATAGATAGATTTTAAACCAAAGAAATGAATTTGCTACCAAAATAGTTGAATTTTTAATAGAAGAGAACACATTGTCAACACAACAGTTGAAGTTTCAACTAAAAAATGACTTTTTAACAAAATTTTTGAATTCCTACAAAGCAGAATAATTTTTCACTAAATAGTTGAATTTTCAACCAAAAGCATGAATTTTAAACAAAGAAGATTAATTTTCTACTGAAAAAGATGGATTTTCAACAAAACACATGAATTTTCAACTAAACAAACAAAAATATCAAAAATGAAATTGTTTACTAATCAGTTAAAGAAATTCAATTTTCAACATGTAGAAAAACAACAAAATGTCCACAAAATAGTTGAAAACTATTTGGATTACCTATGTACATTATTGCAAATTAGATGGTTTAGTCTGTATTACAAGTTGATCACTTGGTTTACATAATTTGCTTGAAATGCCCTGTATTATAAGTGGATTACGATGAATTACTCTGGATTACTTCGCCTACAAGTGGATTACTTTAATTATATGGATTAAAAGTGGTTGATGGCGGATTATACTGGATAACTCGCGTATTGCCGGATTACCAGTCCGGATAACTGAGCGGTCCAGTGGATGGGCAGAGTTGTTTTCCCCTAAATATGAAACTTTTTCTGTTCAGAACAACCAATTTCAAAATCAAAGCGTATGGGTATAGCGAGGTTCAATTGAATCGAAGGCACAGCCTCTTTTCGGAACTTTGTTCTGAATGAATTATAACTATTCAAAGTTTACTTCTTTTTTGGAATAATGAAAATTTATGAGCTGTCGGCCGCGCAGCGCTTAGAGTATGACACCCATCTAGTAATTATAGAAAATGGAATTGGAAGTACAAAAAATACTCCGATTTTGAGACTTAAAACGATTTCCAAAAAAGAATGACTCTCATTCCTGGTTGCTTGCAGTGCTATCTCTTTTGATTTCGCCGGCGCGCATAAAGTAGGAAATGAATATTCGTGAGAAAGAAGCGTTGGATATGGAGGCGCGAATCAAGCAAATTGTTGAGGGAACCATCGAGCCTCAGCCTCTGAGAGATTCTTGACTGCAATCTTTGCCAAGGCGCTTCTTCCAGGGTAATTGATATCACCTGCCATGTAAATGTTGGGTTATACTGTTATACACACTACACACAGTCGTCGTGGCTGCTCCTGCCTTTAGAGGAAGAGAACAGGGGAGAAGGAGCCAACTTCTTCCTAGCGTCTTCTCTTCACTTTTCTCTCTTCCACTGACAAAATTGGTGAAATAACAGGCGACGAGATAATTACGTGTTGGTTTTAGAAAAGGGCCCGCGGCTTAATAATTCTGCGCTCGGACAAAAACAGCCACGAATCTTTCAGTCGGTTCGAATTAGGTGTACGTGATGAGAATCCTCGCCATGTTCTCACCGACCAACGCGAATTCCGTGTCCGCGAGAGAATTCGATTTTTAATGGGAGACCCTTCTCGCCGGCTTTAAAAATCTCGCCTGCACTAAAAATAAGGCAGAAGATTGAAGAATCTAGTGATGAAAAAATTGTGGTTTTGTCGCTTCTCTGATGCCGACTACTTACAGGAGGAAATTCGAATGATTTCGAAGTGTTCTGGCTGTCTTTTTAGCAATATCCAGGGGTTATTAAATTAAATTACAAAATTGAAGGGACAATGTTTGACGAAAAAGTCGATACTACCTGGAAAACAATTTTATCGGAACTAATGATAAAATTGAATGCGCCTTTAGGGGAGGATTAAGATAGTAGGAGTGTCCAAGGGGGAAACAACCCTGCAGTTCCACATGAAAAGGCAGTAACTGAAAAAGATAAAAAAATGATTTTTTTGTATCACTGAAATTTTTGAAGAGACATCTATCGATCTGTTTAAATCATTTGCTTAAATTGTTAATATTGTTCAAATTAACTATTGCATGATCAGCTCCAAAGACAGCAACTACAAGCCTCGAAAATTATTTCTACGGGAAAATTCAGCATCTGCAACACATTGGGAGTAAGTACACAATCTGGGAAAGTAGTGCCTGAATTCGAGGCTGACTTCTTCGCGAGAAAGCAGCATCTACCACGCCTTCTTCAGTAGAAGTCGCCGCGCCGCAAGACCACAAATTGAAAGGTCTCTTCTAAAGAAAAAGGCAGCAACTACCACCAAAACCCATTATAATTTCACTTACTCACTTTTTCCGTACAAAAGCTTTTGAATTTCCGCAGGATCTGCATTTTTACAAATTAATCAATAATTTTTGATAATTATTTTTTACAAATGGATAGATTGTATTAAAATTATCCAGTAATAGTCGAAAAGCCCTTGTGTGCACACCCAACTTTATCCACGTTGTTACACACCCAGGATACCCGGGTATCCACCTCCTTTTTTTTAATAGTTATGCAATCGAAATCGTTCCCTTGTCATTTATTCCAATAAATAAATATCATAAAACACTTTAGACATACAAAACACCAAAACCTGTTCTGGTTACGCTGCAATCCGACGCACCGTATTACACGTCAAGTTGCTGCATACATAATATAACGAATAATTATTCATTAATTAATAATAATTGATTGAATAATTAATAATTCTATTATTACTCAACATATTTCACGTGCATGAATCGAATAACTTGGTAGGAAATTAGGCATCCACTCAAAGTTGATTTTTTTTATGGTGGATACCCGGGTATCCTGGATGTGCCCGCGAAATACGTGAACTTTGGAGTCAATTATTTTTGAAAAAGAAAAATCTTCAATAAATCCTAAATACACTACTTCCGACCTAATCAACTTGTAATTCATGTATACCATTAAGCCATTTCCCTTTCGGGGTAGGCGTGACACTACCCGATTCGGGTAGTGTTTCTAGGTTGATAACTAGTAGTAAAATAACTACAAGTGTGGGCTCACCACACCCACGATGTGCCAACAGCACTCAGTTTTCTCGAATGGTCACCCATCCAAGTGCTAACCGCGCCCAACGCTGCTTAACTTCAGTGATCTGACGAGAACTGGTTTTTTCAGCGTGGTATGGCTGTTGTAACCCATTATAAGACGAAGTACTCCACTGGTAATGCAGATAATTCTGAGTAATTCTCACGTTATCCACATATGCGGAGTTTATTTTTTTAATCCACTTGTAATCCAGAGTCGTCCTCCTATAATCCAGGTAATTTGAAGTAATTTAGGTAATCAAAGTAATTAACTTGTAATCCAGAGATCCATCTAATTTGGAGAAATATACATAGGTAATCCAAGTAGTTTTTAACTATTTTGCGTCTTTTTCATTGGAAAATAATTTTTTCAGAAAGATTTTTAGATAAAATTTGGTGAAAAAGTAATGTAATTTTTATGAATTCAATAACTTTGTTGAAAAATCATTGTTTGGTTGTAAAATAAATTTTTGTGTTAAAAATTCGTCTGTCAGGGTTGAAAATTCAACTATGTGGAAAATTCATTTCTTGAGTTGAAAGTATATTGTTGAAAATTTAATTTTTTTGTTGTTAATTGAACAATTTCGTTTTCAGTTGAAACTATATCTTTTTTATTTAAAAATTCAACTACTTGTTCGAAAGTTAAACTACTTAATGAAAAATTAATTTTTCGATTTGTAGATTCTGAATTTCACTCCAAAATAAAAAAAAAATGAAAAAATTTTTAAACTAAAAATTTAAATATTTCATTCTTGGTGAAAATTTGTCTTTCAGCATTGAAAATTTATGTATTTTGTTAAAATGTCGTTTCTTTTTGTAGGAAATTACGATTCTTGCATGAAAATTCATTTTTCTGTCGTTGAAAATGAATGTATTTTGTTGAAAGTTCATCTTGTTTGATATAAAATTGATCTTCTTGATTGAAAATTTATCTTTTTGGTTGGAAATTAGTTTTTTTCTTGTTAAAAATTAATTTTTTTCACTCCAAATTTAACTATTCCATTTTGATTGTAAATTTTGGTTTTTTAGTTCAAAATTCAACTACTTGGTTAAAAATGTATGTATTTCATTTTTTTTTAATTCAAAATTTATTTTCAAACTAGAAATTTAATCATTTCCGTTGAAGATTTATCATTTTAATTGAAAATTCATCTCTTTGGTAGAAAATTCAACTATTTTGTTAAAAGATCGCTAGTTTTTAGTTGAAAACTTATTTTTCAACTGTACATTCAACAATTCCAGTTCAAGATTCATTATTTTAATTAAAAGTTCATTTCTTTGGTTCAAAATTAAACTATGTTAATGAAAATTCGTTCTTTTTTCATTGTAAATTAAGTTTTTTAACTGAAAAT
>CAKNYM010052936.1:532541-546166 GCA_932195095.1 Andricus curvator | reverse complement strand
TATATATATATATATATATATTTAGTCGTCTTTTTTGGTTGAAAATTCATGTACTTTGTTAAAATTCATCATTTTTGATAACAAATTTATTTTGCAACTAAAAATTTCATTCTTTCTCAAAGATTCATCACTTCAATTGAAAATTCATCTCCTTGATTGTAAATACAAACAATATGTTTAAAATTTTTTTTTGGTAAAAAATTAATTTTTTTAATTGAAAAAGTAATTATTTCATTTTTGGTTAAACAGATATCATTTTTATTTCAAAATGCAACTATTTGGCTAAAATTTCATCTTTTATAATAAAAAATACAACTTTCAACTTTTGTTGAAAATTTATCTATTTCGGGATAAAATTAATCTTCTCGATTGAACACTCATATATTTAATTCAAAATTTATGTGTTTGATTTCAAAATTCATGCAGTTGGTTAAAAATTCATGTATTTGCTTGAAAATTCATGTATTTGGTTAAAAATTCAAGTATTTGCTTGAAAATTAATTTTTGTTGGTTTAAAGTTAATCTGCATTGCAGAAAATTCAACTATTCTGTAACAAAAAAATTTTTTTTTGTTGAAAATTCAACTGTTTTATTGAGTCTCTTTGAGTGGAAAATTCAACAGTTTTGTTAGAAAGTTAAACCATTTAGTTGAAAATTAACTTGTTATGTTCAAAATTCATCTATTTGATTGAAAATTCGATTTCATTGTGAGAGAGTTAATCTTCTTGGTTGAAAATTCATTTTTTTGGTTTTAAAATACATTTTTTATTATACCATTAAGCTATATCCCTTTCGGAGTAAACGTGACTTACTTGGTTGAAACTACTTTGTTAAAAAATGATTGTTTGGTTGGAGATACATGATTTTAGTTGAAAATTTATCTGTTTGGTTAAAGATTTAACTATTTTTTTGAAAATCAGTTTTTTCTTGGCAAATAATTAATGTTTCCAATTTGATAATGTAACTTTTCCATTTTTTGTTTGTTGAAAATGTATCTCTTTTAGTTGAGAATTCGTCTTTCTCAGTGGAAAATGAAACTTTTTGGTTAAAAACTCATGATTTTGATTGAAAATTCAACTATTTGGTTGAAACTTAACCTGGTTTGTTAAAAATTTTGTTGAGAAGTATTCTTTTTGGTTGCGAATTTAACAGTTTTTTTGAAAATTAATCTGTTTTGGTTCAGTATCCAATTGTTTTGTTGAAAATTCGTCTTTTCTGGTTTTTATTAATTTTTTATTTGAAACTATGTCTAAAGTTACGCGAAAATAAAGTTGACGTAAAACTGGTGACGCTCTGGGATTGGTGGAAAACCAATCCCTTTTCCAGCTCGTCCAAAGAAACTAGCAAAATTTTTAAGGCTTTTAAGGCTTTTTGTTAAAACTATATCTCTTATATTTGAAAATTAATTTCTTGGTATAAAATTCGACAATTTTTGTGTGCATTCAACTAGTTTGTTGAGAAATCGTTGTTTTTTGGTGAAAATTTATTTTTCAATTGTAAGTTTAACTATTTTAGTTGAAGATTTATTTTTTTATTTGAAAATTCGTGTGTTTGGTTGATTTGACTAGTTTGTTAAAAATTTGTTCTTTTTGCTTGAAAATTAATCTTCTTGGTTGATAATTCATGTTTTTGGTTTAAATTTCAACAATTTGGTTGTTCATATATTTTTTTGAAAATAGAATAATTTTGTTAAAAAGTAATATTTTTTGTTTGGAATTTTGCGTAAGTATATTTTTTAGGTGGAGTGACCCACCCTAATTTTATGTAATCCAGGTAATTCTGTAAGTAGAGGTAATCCAGGGTCATTCAATATAATTCGGAGTAATTCACCTCCACTAGACCGCATTTTAATGAGTTTCTAGGAGTTGTTTCGTAAGAATACGCTATCCAGTTTTTTTAATCAAAAATTACCTGAGATGAAAATGTCACTTTTCATCACGTGGATTTGTAAAAACCCTTTTTTATGAATTCACATGGGCTATAATTACATCGTGCTCTAGACGAAATTTAATTTCCGATATATTAAATTTGGAAATTTATACAGATTCGACGGTTCTTGATCCTAATCAGAACCTTATACACACATCGAATGCAAAAGGCATCCAAAGGGGAATTATCTAAAAAGATCAAAGAGGCGGTAATTTTAGACATCTGGGTGATCTAGGTCCGCGGGAAGATTCGATATTCCGATAATTGAGTGTTTGAATAGTGGTATATAATTAGAAACATTAGGAGAGACCTTGACCACTGGGAGTGTAAAAGGCGGTTCTATAACAGATGCATTGTGCATTCTCAAGAGGCGTCAAGCCATCACACATGATAAGGTGCAATTAAATTAATTGGCTCAGTCAGGAAATCGAGTCATGCTGCGCACTTCAACTGTACTTCATAAAAAATTATTATGCATTGGAATCTGAATACTTCAATGAGTCCTGACTTGCTAAAATTTATCTCTTCATACAATTCTGACTAACGTCATTAGTTTTATATACATTTGTTTATTTTCTTTGATACCTTTATCATTTTCAAGAGGAGAACATCTTCTGGAATCGGTTTATATTTAGATCCTTACAATCATCTTGAAATCACGTCACAATATATTTGCAATCGCCTTATGATCGATTTTTATCATTTTTTATTTTTTGTTTTATATATTATAATATCAAATCGTCCAGATTATTACCATTTTAATTAGAAACCATCTTTTGAATGCTTCCAGCCTAAAATTGAGCAATTTATTGTTTGGTGCTTTCAAATAGATTCGGAATTATTATTATTTCAAATTGAAATTGTTATTTTTTCTACTCTTACAATTTAGGAAAGGTAATGTGTCATAAGGATCCCGAATAAAGTCCCGCTAAAGTACTAGGTATGAGATAAATCTGTATTTGAGTACCAACTTTTCTTAAAAAATTTTAAAAGCCCAATTAAGGACAAAATTACTAGAAAAGGTCGATTTTATTTTATTTTTTGAAATTTTCAAAAGTGCTGACGGGACATTTGAAGAACAAACATATAAAGAAGTTCCACTTAATTTTATTTTTCATTTTGAACAGGACTTTTATAGGCCAAATGTAACATAAAAATCCCACTTGATTTTTTTTTCTTTAATTTTTGCAGCCCTAAATAATTTTTGGGAAAAAAGTGCTAGAAAAATTCCATTTTATTTGTATCGAAATGTTTACAAGTGCTGATGGGACTCATGTCCAAAAACAAGACTGCTAAAATAGGAATAAAGTATCGAAAGAATTCAAAATATGTCAAGCGGCACCTGGACTTTTTTAGGTGGGACTTTTCCGGTACTTTGGCCCTGGTAGAGTCCCAGAAAAACGGGACATATTAAACTAAATTTTTTGTTTCTTTAGTCCTGTTTCAGCAGTGATTTTTTGGAACATAAATCCCATAAGCACATGTTGAAACTTCGAGAGAGAAAAATGGAACTATTTAAGTACTTTTTTCTCAAAAATTATTGAGGATTTGTAAAAATTCAAAAATAAAATAGTTAAATTTTCAGTTAAAAAATTACTTCAAAAAAAAAACGAATTTTCACCTAAAAAGATCAATATTTTCTAACAAGAAGATTAATTTTTAACAAAATACATGAATTTTCAAACACAAATCCTTGTTCTCTAAAAAAAAACGAAATTTCAACAAATATGAGAGTAGTTGAATTTTTAACTTTAAAGATATGTTTCTAACTAATAATGGCAAAGTTCAATTTTCAGTTGAATAAATTAATTTTGAACCAATGGTGGTTAAATTTTCAACTAAAGAGATAAATTTTCAACTAAGACTATGAATCTGCGAATGGGATAGGTACATTTGAAAAATAAATTTTCAACCAAAAAACGACGAATTTGTAACAAAATAGTTGAATTTCAAACCATGAACATGAATGTTTAACCAAGAAGATTAATTTTCTACCGAAAAAGACAAGTTTTCAATTAAAAAAGATTAATTTTCAACAAAAATTGAAATCGTTACATTTTCAACTAAAATTTCCTTTTTACCAAAAAAAAATTAGAATTTTCAAAGAAATAGTGGGATTTTCAACCACACAGATAAATTTGCAAATAAAATGATGCATCTCCAACCAAACAGTAAATGTTTAATAAAGTAGTTCAACTTTCAACCAAGTAGTTGAACTTTTAATTTAAAAAAAGGAATTTTTAAACACGAAGATTGATTTTTTACAAAAAAAGTAGAATTTTTAACAAAATACATGAATTTTCAAAAAAGTTCATTTTTAACCAAATAGTTGTATTTTCAACCAGAAAATGACTTTTTCACCAAATTGTTTAATTTTCTACAAACTAGATAACATTTTTTCACGAAATAAGTGAATTTTAATTAAATAATTGAATGTTAAACCAAACAGATGAATTTTTAACCAAGAAGATTAATTTTGTCCCGCCCCCACCAAAAAAAAACAAATTTTCGACAAACACTTGAATTTTTATAAAGCACTTTAACTTTTAACTGTAAAAGACCCATTTTAAGCCAAATAGTTCAACTTTCAACCTAGTAGTTCAATTTTTAAGTAAAAGATCAATTTTCAACTAACAATGGAATAGTTTAATTTTAATTCCAAAGAATGAATTTTCAACAGCAAAAATTCAACAATATAGGGTAATTTTCAACCAATAAAATGAATTTAATACTAAAATAGGTGAATTTTCAACTAAAAAAGATTTTAATCTTGAATAAAAAACAGTTGAATACAACTAAAAAAGGTGAATTTTCAACAAAGTATTTAGATCCTGTACCAAAACAGATTAATTTTCAAAAAACAATTGTCTGTTTAAGAAAAAAGAGACTTTCAAGCAAAATTGTTTGATTTTCAACGAATAAGATTAATTTTCTATTGAAAAAAGAATTGTTAAAATTTCAATTAAGAAAATTTAATTTTCATCAACAAAAAAAAACAATTTTGGACAAAATAGGTGAAAACTGTTTGGATTACCTGTGTAAATTACTGGAAGTTACATGGATTACTCTGGATGAAAAGTTAATTACTTGGTTTACCTAAGATGAATTTTGAACAAAATATTTGATTTTTCAACTTGAAAGATAAATTTTCAACCAAAAATGGAATTGTTTAATTTTCAATTAGGAAAATTTAATTTTCAACAAATGAAAGAAATAGTGGAAAACTTTTTGGATATGTAAGTTACTGCAAATCAAAAGGATTACCCTGGATTACAAGTTAATTACTTGATTTACCCAAACTACTTCGGAATTCCTGGATTACAGGTGGATTACGCTGGGTGATAGGTGGAGAACTCTAGATTATAAGTGGATTACTCGAAATTATATAAATTACAAATGAATTGCTCGGATTACGGCGGATTACCAGTTCGAATTAACAAGCGGTCAAGCGGATTACCAGAGTTGTTCCCCCCTCGCATTCACTTTATGTGAAAAAAATTGCCCACCTTTCACGAATTTTTATTTACCCAAAAAGAGGATAAATGTCATGCAAGAATTAAAATTAGAGACTCATTTTTCGAGCCCAGGAGCCTAATTTCTCACATGAATCAACGTCATGATGTCAATAAATTTCGGTCAGGGGAGAAATCAAGATCAGTGACTATCATGGCGCCGAAGGCGTCGATTCATCGCACTTATTTAATTTTCGGTGAGAAAGCAGGAAGCATCTCATAAATTCGTGACGAGGGTTTGAAAGGACCATCGCATCGTCTGCCGATCTTGCATGCATTGCAGAAATACATGCACGCACAGTTTCCTCAGTAAGCAAACGCAAACGGCAAAAGGTCCGATCGCGTCCATAAACAACCGCGAGATCACTATTTATGGCAAGCTAATTAATTCCTTTGCGTTTTCAGCCACTTCCCATGCAAAATACGAAAGGTGCTGCTTTATGGGTTCCCATGCAATGTAAATGATCTGATAAAATGTTGGAACACCGATGACCACATGCAGGGCGATCAGGACACGCTCCTGCGTGAGGATTTGCGATTAGGATAAGCAATGCGTTTCAAGTGTTATTATTGGAAATATAAAACGATCAAAGGAAACTTTACTGGCACACGCGGCCGTTTAAGAGTCTTTTGGGATCCATGAATATTCATAGCCCGAAACGACTGCACGTATTCTCAGAATTCTGAGAATGAGTAACTTTCGTCCCGTCCCGATTCATTTACATTTGTAGAGGCTGCACGGGCGAGAAATTACGTTTCGTGATAAATTCTGCTTTATTAAGCAAGTTCATTAATATGCATTTTGTCAATATGCCGCCTTATACGTGACGAGATTTCCGTAAAAGGAATTAAATTCCGTATTTTATGGAATAATTTTAGTCTGCTGCAAATGTTGATTCAATTATTTCTTCCAGTAGAAAAAATGATGAGTTTTTGACAAAATACATTATTTTTTATCCTAAAAGAAAGAAGATAAATTTTCACCAAAAATGAAAAGCTAAATTCAGGGCTGAAATCTCCTTTTTAAAATGAGAACAAGAACATCTCTCAGAAGAATCTTCTACCCGAAAAATGAATTTTTCTATAATTCGCGAAAAAGTGCCAGTTTTTCCACCTGTTTTTGGTGTAAAAAGTTACCGATTTTTGCTCGATGACGTGGCGCATGCGCAGTGTCGACCTTTCCGGGCAACAGTGACAAAAGTGGACAGATGCAGTGGAAAAAGTAAATGGACAGTGATAAAAGTGAGGCACAGTGGAAAAAGTAAATGTTATTTCGGGTGGGTTTGTGCTGCCTCGGGTGGACTCGTGCATCGTGCGCAGCCAACTTCATTCTATTTTCCGACTGTCGTCCCTAACCTAAAAGCAATTTCCTGAAAAGTCTCGAGTTGTGTATTTTGTATGTACTTTTGTCACTTGGCAAAAGCAAAAAAACACCGTCAGTTTCTCCGAAAATACTGTGCTTGGTTTTTTTCACGAAAAATCGGAAATTTTGAAGCCCTCAACTTGATGGGCCAACTATTCAATTGTGAGAGCCAGCTTATTATTACTGCCATGGTTTTGATAATTGCCATTGTCATTATTGCGTCAATCGACAAAAAATCGCCTTCTTTTTACACAAAAAACAGGTAAACAAAAACTAGCACTTTTTAACAAATTATAGAAAAAGTATCGTGTCCCACACATTGAAAAAGCGACGATTTAAAACTCGTGTGATAGCCACCCTCGCTCCGCTCGGGTAGCTAACTTCACACTCGTTTTAAATCTCTCGCTTTTTCAACTTGTAGCACAATATACTATTTTTTGCAAAGTAGTTTAACTTTTACCCAACTAGTTGAATATTTAACTAAAAAATATAAGTTTAAATCAATTTTCAACCAAAAAACAACTATTTTTCGACAAAATAGTTGAATTTTCAACCAAAGAGATGAATTTTTAACTGAAATGATGAATCTTAAACAACAACAATAATGATATTTTGAAGAAATTGTTAAATTTTCTAGAAAGAAATTAATTTTCAACAATATCAGATGAAGTCTCAACGAAAAATTTAATAGTTGAATGTCAACCAAAAAAGAGTTTAATTTTAAATCAAAAATAGTTTAATTCAACCAAAAAAGACGAATTTCTAACAAAATAGTTGATTTGTCAACCAAAAAAGAATTTTCATCTGGGAAAGATAGTTATTTATTTTAAAAAATGGAATCGTTAAATTTTCGATTCAAACAATTAATTTTTTACAAAAAAAACGAACTTTTAAAGAACTAGTTGAATTTTCAACCAAATGAATAAATTTTCATCTAAAATGATGTATCTTTAACCAAGCATTTTTCACTAAAAAAGTCGAATTTTCAACAAAAAATATTCATTGTCAAGCAAATAGTTAGACTTTCAACCAGAAAATGACTTTTTCACCAAACTGTTAAATTTTCTACAAATTAGATACAATTTTAACTAAATAAGTTAATTTTAAGCAAATAATTGATTTTTCAACCAAATATAGGAATTTTCAACCAAGAAGATTAATTTTCTCCCAAAAAAGACGAATGTTCAATAATATAGTTAAATTTTTCTACCAAAGATTTAAATTTTCAACTAAAATGAAATAGTTAAATGTATAGTTAAAAAATAAATTTTCAACCAAAAAACAACGATTTTTCAAGAAAACAGTTAAATTTTCAACCGAAAAGAAGAACGATTTGTCAACGAAACAGTTAATTTATCAACCAAAGAAATGAATTTTCAACCAAAATGATAAATCTCAAACAACAAAAAAATTACTTTTTAACAAAATTGTAAAATTTTCTACAATGAAAAAAATTTTTTTTATTATATCAGATAAAGTCTTAACGAAAAATGAAATAGCTGATATTTCAATCAAAAACAGTTAAATTCAACAAAAAAATACTCATTTTCAACAAAGTAGTTGATTTCTCAACTAAAGCAGATTAGATTCTAAGAAAACAATTGACTTTTCAACAAAAATTATATTTTTGAACAAAATTGTTTAATTTCCAACAAAGTAGATTAGATTTCAACGAAATAGTTGAATTTTGAAACAAAAACATGAATTTTCAACTGAGAAGAATAATTTTTTACCAAGAAATAAGAATTTTCAACTAAAGAAGATAAATGTCATCTAAAAAATGGAATCGTTACATTTTCAATTCAAAAAATTGATTTTTTTCAAACAAAAAAAAACTTTCAAAATTATAGTTCAATTTTCAACAAAATACATGAATTTTCAACACAGAAAGGTTTCAATTTTAAATTAGAAACAGTTTAATTCAAGCAAAAAAGAGGAATTTTCAACAAAGTAGTTGAATCCTCAACCATAACAGATTATTTTTCAAAAAACGGTTGACTTTTAAGCAAAATTTTTTTTTTTTGTAACGAATAAGATTAATTTTCTACCGAAAAAGATGGATTTTTACGGGCCAGAAATTACGTTTCGTGATCAATTCTGCTTTATTAAGCAAGTTCAATAATATGCATTTTCTCAATATGCCGCAGAATTGTTAATTGTAAAGCTCAAAACTTGCATCATTTTTAATTTTATAAAATAAAAAGTCTTCAATTTTAATGATTTCAAGTTCTAAGTTCTAGAATTTGGAAGAGTTCCAATTAAAAATTCTTGAATTTTGGAAATATACAATTGAAAATTTTTAATTTTCAAGATTTGTGTTTTAAAGGTACGTTATTTAAAAGACTTTTCTAAATAGTTTAATTTTAAAAATCAACAAATGAATATTCTTGTATTTTAACGATTCGCAATATAAAAGTTTACTATTTTCAAGTTTAGAAATTGCGAAACCTTTGCATTTTAAAGATGTATTGGTAAAATTTCTTAAATTTTCATGATTTTGACAATCGAGAGTAAAGTTTCCAATTCTAAAACTACCAATCTAAAGAAATTTTGAACGAAAGGTATCAAAATTATAGAATTCTTAATTGTAAAACTCAAAACTTTCATATGTCATTTGGAACTTTCTTTTTGTAATAGTTCAATTTCGAAGATTTAGAACTGCAAATTCTTTAATATCAACAATTTGCAATTTGAAATTAATTAATTTCAAAAAAGCTCGAAAAAAATTCTTAAATTTGGATGATTATGAAAATTAAAAGACAAGTTTTCGATTCTCCAACTTCCTCGTTGAAGAAATTTCGAATGTCAAGCATTAAAATTACAAAATTTTTCATTGTGAAACGTAAAACTTGCAAATTTTTAACTTTTTGAAATTAAAAACTCATCAATTTTTGAGATCTGCAGTTTTAAAGTGCTACAATTGAAAAATCTTCAATTTTGAAGATACAAAAATAAAAATTCTTCAATTTGGATGATTTTGAAGATTGTAAGTCAAGCTTTTAATTCTAAATCCTCCGAATTGCAGTCAAACTTGCATAATTTTTTATTTAAAAATTTCAAAATTTGAACATTCCTACTTTTAACGATTTACGAGTCGAAGTTTTGCAATTTTTATCAGATACAATTAACAATTCTTGAATTTTGAATTTAGGTTGAGTTAAGTTAAGTAAATTTAAGTTGCTACATTCACGAAGTAACTGTAGCTGTTATTATTATTATTATTATACCATTAAGCCATTTCCCTTTCGGGGTAGGCGTGACTTGCTCGGTTGGAGAATAGTAGTGTGTATATGGGTATATAGGTATAAGGTAGGTAGGAATATAGGTATGAGGTGGATAGGTATATAAGTGTTAGGTATATATATTTTAGATTGATCTGGAATTCTCGTGTTATTTATTTAAATGACACGTTTACTCCGCAACACTGCTCCGACCCAGGTTGCTGATCAATCTCTCTAGCGATCACCCCAAGTGAAGAGCCTCACAGAATTGTTATGTATGGTTCTCCACTTGGGCCCATTAGTATCCAAGATCTTTGTTTCAGGCGTCATTCATTCTACTGTCACTCTGTTTACAAACTATTTGTCGCCACACTTTTCTGTCCTGGCATACTACTCTAGCTTCCTTCACGTCCATGCATTTTTTCATGCAAGCTCTTGTGTTCCTATGGCTTCTTATGTCTCTACGGATTAATGTCTCATTTACAGATTCTAACCATTCTTTTGGCGGTCTACCTCTGGGCATTCTGCCATTTACTTTACCTTTATACACTTGTTTGGTCAGTCGTTCATCTTTCATTCTTTCAAGATGTCCGAACCATCTTAACTGATTTCTTTCCCATGTGTCAACTATTGTCTCTTTTGCACCACATTCTTTGAGGATTGTCTCGTTTCGTACTTTGTCCATTAGTGTTTTCCCGCATATTATGCGCAGAGGTTTCATGCCGATCGTGTTAATTTTACTCCTGTCCTTTTCATGACAGGTCCATGTCTCGCTACCGTATAGTACAGTCGGTACGAATATAGAATTGTGTATGGCCATTTTAGCTTTTTTTGATATGTTTTTATTTGTTAGGATGGACCCTGCTCTACCGATAACCTGTTTACCCTTATTTATGCGCCTATCTAACTCCCCATCTATTTTTCCGTCGCTAGTGAATAGACTACCTAGATATACGTACTTGTCAACTTGTTCTAATCTCTCATCATTTAGGACAATGTTGCACATTGTTTTCTCACTCTTTCCCTCAAACACCATGGTTTTTGTTTTATTTACGTTAATTTTGAGTCCCATGTCCTTCATGCTTGTATGAAGTTTATTCAACATTCTTTGCAAGTCCTCGACTGATTCTGCCATAACAATCTTGTCATCTGCGAAAGCTAACCCACGTACCTTAACTGTTTGGAGATCTACACCTTCTTCGTCGAAGAGTGCAGTTCTTAGACACTTATCCATGAATATGATAAATAGCCACGAGGACATAACGCATCCTTGTTTCACGCCTTGCGTAATATCGAACCAGTCACTCAGTTTCCCGTTTACCCTTACGCTCGCTTTACTACCTGTATATATTGTTTTTATTGCTTGCAGGAGCCCTCCATTTACTCCGTATTCTTTAAGAACTTCCCAAAGTTTACTTCTATTTACCGTGTCAAATGCTTTTTCTAGGTCAATAAATGCACAGAAAACTTTCTTTCCTACTCTCAAGCTTTTTTCTGTGATCTGTCTTAGGCTAAATATCTGATCTGTACATGATCTTCCTGGCATAAAACCACTTTGGACTTCCCATATCTTTTCTTCTGTGATTTCCATTACCCTACGAATAAGTATTTTTGAGTATATTTTACTTACGGTACTTAGTAGGCTGATACCTCTGTAATTACTGCAGTTGTTTTTATCTCCCTTTCTTTTGTATATTGGTACGATAATCGCTTTTTTCCAATCGTCTGGGACTTTCCCCGTCTCGATACATAAATTTATTAATTCGCACAACCTGTGAGGTATGTACTCGCCACCGTATTTGAGCATTTCAGCACTAATACTGTCTATGCCAGCAGCCTTACCGTTTTTTAAGTTCTTAATTATGTCTCGGACCTCAGTGACACAGACTTTTTCAATTGGGTTTTCTAATGCATTATGTTCTATGTCGCAGTTTTGTTGTCCTATATCTTCACCTCCTAATAGTTCTTTAAAAGAGTCTTTTAAAGCGTCTACTATCCCGTCTATATCATATAGCATTTCACCTTTGCTGTTTCTCATGCTAGCAAACTCTGTACTTTTACTTTCCTTCAACTGTTTATATAGTAGTTTCATTATTCCTCCAAAGCCGTTTTGTATTTTGTTCTCTTCTTCTGTTCTGATTTTTTCTTTACTCTCCTTGACTAGTCGTTTCATTTTCCTCTTTTTGTCTTTGTAATCATTTTTGAGTCTATTTCTCTTCTCATCGCTAAGACCTGTCATGTTTAATGTTCTCTTGTGCGCTTTTTTCTTTTCTCGCTGGGCTGCTTGAATTTCATCATTCCACCATGCATCACCAGACTTTCTTCCTACCACTGCCGTACCACACACTTCAATTGCAGTTTTAACAATGATATCCCGTAATAAAGCCCACGCGCCCTCTATATCTTTAATGCTCGTAAGCGCTTCCCAAGTTGCCCTATCTATGCGTTCGCTTAACTTATTTTGAAACTCTATTCGCACTTCCGGTTTCTGTAAATTTTCAATCTTTATTCGAGTTTGTTTCGTTTTTTCTGTTCTCTTTCTTTTCCATCCCCGGCCTAAGTTTATTTTAGAGATTAAAAGATAATGATCAGTATTTCATTCGGATCCCCTCATGACTCTTGTATCTACAACTAGTTCTCTTAGTCTTTCATCCGCAATAACGAAGTCAATTACACTGCGGTTATTTCCTTTACACCAAGTGTACGTGTGGATCATTTTATGTCGAAACCAAGTATTGGTAATAAATAGGCCCTTTTCTAGGCATAAGCTAACTAATTTTTCCCCGTTATAATTTTTTCTTGGATCCCCAAATTTACCTAGTACCCTTTCTGTATCTGTATCCTGACGTTGAACGCCGACCCATCCGTTCATATCTCCTAGCAGAATTATTCTTTCACCTGGATCGCAAGTACTTATTGTGTCATTTAAAGTGTCCCAGAAAGCGTCTTTGACTTCTCGCGGCTCACTGTCAACTGGGGCGTAGCACGCTATGATAAATAACCTTCTGATTCCTACCTTCATTCTAGCCCACAACAATCTGGGAGATACAAAATCATGATCTTTGAGATGCTGTCTTGCTTTTTTATTCATAATTAAACCGATCCCTTGACTACGATTTGATTCACTACCTACTCCTGACCATATTTCAAAACCGCCTTTCAACACCCCATTTTCTATGTTTCTACTTTCGCAACCCTTTTTCTTCGTCTCAGGTACACATAAAATATCTAGTTTCCTTGCATGCATAGTTTCTCGTAGTTCTCTTATTTTAAGGTCATTCACTCCTCTAGCATTCCAGACACCCAGTCTCCATTCATCGCCTGAAATTCGACCTTTACGTTTACCGTGTGTATGCATTTTGTCGATCCAAGTTTCAGTCCATTCCGAGGCTACTTTATTGTTTGTATTATTCATGTTTAGATTGTACACCCAACTAACACCTTTATGCGCGAAATTTGTTTTGCGAGCCGAAATCATGTCCAAGTTAAGTGATTATTCGTCGTACGGTGGATAGTCTATCTGTAACGTCAGTCCCACCAATACTTCTGTTACTGTGTGTGTGGGGGGGGGGGGGGGGGTGAGGACGGAGAAAGGAAACC
>CAKNYM010052936.1:515776-528397 GCA_932195095.1 Andricus curvator | reverse complement strand
CAATTCCTAGCGGAGCGAACGGAGAGGATCTTTTTTCAGAAAAAAAATTAATTGAAATAATTTTTAATTCGTATCTCCATCTAGTCTGAAAAGACGTTAAAATTTTCAGTTATTCTCTGATGATAATACATATTCCTTGAAAAGTTTAACTTGTACCACCTAGAAAAATAATCCGTGTATTTTCTGAAAAAAGTTTCTTCTCTCGATCTCTCTAGTAGCTTAATGGGAAAGCATCCGACCGGCAATAGGAAGTTCTGTGGTTCTATTCCTATAGCGGAGCGAAAGGAGAGGATCTTTTTTCAGGAAAAAAAACTCCTTGGGAAATTTTATTATTTGGTTTAAAATTCAACTATTGTGGTCGGAAATTAACATCTTGTTGAAAATTCATATTTTTGTTTTGAAAATTCGTATTTTCAGTTTAAAAATTAATTCGTTTTAGTAGAAATTTTGATCTTTTTTGGATACAAAAGAACACTTTTGTTGGAAATTAATCTTTAGTTGAGGATTCGATTATTTTGTTGAAAATTCGACTTTTTTGTTGAATTAAACTGTCTTTGTTTAAAATTAAAATCTTTTATGGTCGAAATATATTTATGTGTCTGCTATTGCATTATTTAATCGAAGTTTTTTGGTTGAAAATTAAAGAACTTGTTTAAAAATTTAAACATTTTGTATGAAGATTATTTTTTTGTTGACGATCCATTATTTTAGTTAGAAATTCATCTGCCTGGTTGAAAAATGGTTCTTTTCTTTTAGCTGGAAATTAATTCTTTCAACTTAAAATTTAACTTGTGATAAAGAATATTTGTATTGGCATTAAGGTCTTATGAATATATTTAATTAAAAAACGTGCATTTCATAAAATTGAATGCACGTTTTTTAATTAAATATATTCATAAGACCCTAATGCCATACCAAAATTCTTCATCACAATTTAAATAATTGGGCCAATTAAATCCGACATTTTTCAAGAAAACAGTAAAAATGTCATAGAACGATTAAAATTTAACTATTTCAGTTGAAAGTTCGTCATTTCATTTAAAAATTCGTCTCTTTGGTTGAAAGTTGAACTATTTTTTTGAAATTGATCGTTTTTAATTTTTAATTCAACTACTTCGATATATGTTGTACAAGTTTCTTACAAATTTATTTTTTTATTTGAAGGTTTATCTCTTTGGTTGAAAATGTAACGATTTTGCTTAAAATTAGTTTTCTTCTTGGTTTAAAATTAATGTTGTCAACTGCAATTGTACCCTTTCCATTTTTGTTTGAAAATTTGGTCTTTTTAGATGGAAAAATCATCATGTTAGTTAAAAATTGGACTATTTGTTGGAAATTCACTTTTTTGATAAATTAATTTTTTTACTGTTAATTGAACTTTTCCATTTTTTCTTAAAAATTTATCTTTTTAATTGAAAATTTCACGATCTGTTTGAAAATTCACATGCTTTGTTAAAAATTCGTCTTTTTTGGTAGCAAATTAATCTTTTCGGTTGAAAATTCAACTATTTCGTTAACAATTCAACTATATATTTGCAAATCTGATTATTTTAATGAAAATTCAACTCCGGTTAAAAATTTAACTATTTCTTTGAAAATTTATTCTTTACGTTGAAATATCAACTATTACATTTTTCGTTGAGAATTCAACTTTTTGTTGAAAATTTAACTTCGCGGGTAAAAATCAACTGTCTACCAAAAATTCGACGTTGCGTCCAGAAAGTTCAACTTTTTGGTTGTAAATGTAATTTTTTTATTACAAATTGAATATTTGGATGAAAATGCAACTGTTTTTGTTTGAAGTATAATATTTTTGGTTTGGAAATTCCACTATTTGGTTGAAAATTCATCTTTACAAATAGAAAATTCAAGAATTTGGTTAAAACTTCAACCTTGTTAAAAATTTAGTTTTAGTTGAACTAAATGAATAAGTTTGAACTTTCCAAATTTTCATCTGAAATTTTATTGATTTATTCCGTTTATAAAAGATTCTATTCTATTTTCTTTTCTATTTTTCTATTTTATAATTATCCATTCTATATTTCTTTTCTATTCCGCTCTGCTCTACTCTGTTCTACTCTACTCTTTTCTACTCTATTTTACTCTATTCTATTCTTTCTATTCTATTCTATTCCGTTCTTTTCTGTTCTGTTCAATTCTATTCTATTCTATCCTAATCTAATCTAATCTAATCTAATCTAATCTAATTTAATCTAATATAATCTATTCTATTCTATTCTATTCTAGTCTATTCTATTCTATTCTATTCTATTCTATTCTATTCTATTCTATTCTATTCTATTCTATTCTATTCTATTCTACTCTATTTCACTCTATTCTATTATATCCTATTCTACTCTGAGTCGTAGTCTTTGAATCATAATAGTCAAGAAAAATGAAAAATGAGCCAGGGAAAAATTCGGGAATTTCGAAAATGAAGTTTTCCAGCCACTCAGTCAATAGGTACTTAAATATATGATTGATTTTTAGATTCCTTTTCTATCTTGCAGGTGAAAGTTTCACTTACTAATGCAAATTATAATACGATTATACTTCTCAGAATTTCAATTAAAATTTGCTAATAATTTGATATTATATTTAAAATATGATTATGGCTCGAGTAAATAACGAAATAGAATTTCCATTTGAAAATCTCAATTTCGTATCTGATGCGTTTGGTTATTAAGTACAGTTGTATTATTTCTACCTTTCTGGCTCACTCTTACCTTAGAGGGGAGACACGTGACACGCGAGTGGCACGCGCGGCGCGCGCTTCATCTCCGCCAATGGAAGAACCAGTTCTCTCTGGAATAGAAATAACGTTTCAGCACGTTCGTGAACTCCGTTCCGAAGAAATCATATTTTTGCAACAATTTTCAACTTTCCTACTCCTTTTTCATTTTTTTATTATTTTCCTTCGAACGGTCTGCGTTATTATTTTATGACTATATTCCACAAGTTGGACATTTTAATTATTTTTTAAAATGTTATAACATTTTCTGAACAATTATAATTTGTTGATAAAATAGGCAATTGCTTAAGAAACTCAAAAAAATATTTTTAGCAGACTGTTGTAGGGTAATTGGCACAATGGTTGGCCCCTTGACGAATTTTTTTGATTAGGAAATTAGTATAAACCACTATTAGCGTAAAAAAAATTATAAGATACAGAGATGGATACTAAATTTATAAAAAATTCGAATGACGATAGTAGATTGAGCATTAAAAGAAGTAGATAATTTATGTTTGAAGAAATTTTTAATAATTTCAACAAAAAGATTTTTTATTTTCAATTCAATACTAATTGAAAAAGCGCAAAATGCTCTTAGAACAGGTTCAAGAATATTGCATTTTTGACAAAATAGTTGACTTTTTAACTACAAAATATCAATTTTCTACGAAAAGATGTGAATTTCCAACGAAAGAGTTACATTTTCAAGCTAAAAACTCGAATGTTTCAGAAATCAGTTCACTCTTACACCCAAAAGAAAGAAATTTTTAACCGTGAAAGATGATTTTTCAACCAAATAGTTGAATTTTCATCAAACACATGAATTAATTTGAGACCAAAAAGTTCCATTTACAACACAATAGTTGAATTTTCAACCTACAAAGATGAATTTTCGCCTACATAATACAGAAAGACAATTTTTCAAAAATGATGAAAAAATTTGGTTTATTGATACTTAGAAATTTTTATGTTAGAGAAGGCCCTACTAGATCTGGCCCAGAATGGAATGTTAAGACGATAAAAAAAAGTAATAGTCTTAATTCCTTATTTTTTATAGTTTCACACAGCCGGATAATTTTTCAAAAATATGGAACAAAATGTTAACCAGCTAACCAGGGCCAGGTTTGGCCCAGAATAGACTGTCAAAACAATAAGGAAAAAAAAAATATTTTAATCAGATCAGGCAAAGATCAAATTTTTCACTCATATGCAGGACTTGGAACGGGTTACTTTTTAGTAACTTAGTTACTTTTTTGATCAGCGGTTATTAAAAAGGTACTTATTTTATGAAAAGGTTACTTTTGGTTACATTTTTTTCCCGAAATGACGAAATGAATTAATTCATTATTCGTATTATTCAAAAACTTGTGGAAAATTTAAAAACTCAATTTTTTTTAGTAAATTTGGCACCTTAGAGCCGGGAAAATTAGAGAATAACAATAAAATAATAATTAGTTCATATGTAAAATGTATAGAAAGGGCTATCATTTGAATTATTATGAATCCTGATCAAAATTGTAATTTAGTTAAAATCGCTAGTTTTTAATTTAAAATTTAAATCTTTTTTGTTGAAATATCGAATTATATTTTTCGATAAGATATTATCTTTGGTTGAAATTCGGTTAAAAGTTTAACAATTTTTGTTAAATTTTTTTTTGAAACTCTATCATTTTAGTTGAAAATTCGTATTTTTTGGTAGAAAATTAATCTTCTTGATTGAAAATCACCCTTTTGTCTAAACATACATAATTTCATTTGAAAATTCACCTTTTTGGTTAGAAATGTACTTATTTTGTTGAAAATTCGTCTTTTTCAGTTGAAGATTCCCCTGTTTTCGTAGAAAATTCAATTATTTGGTTGACAGATACCTTCGTCAAAAATTCATATTTACTGGTTGAAAATTCAACTGTTTTGTGTAAATTGGTCTTTTTGCCTTAAAAACTCAACAATTTGGTTGAAAACAAAACTATTTTGTTGAAAAATCGTCTTTTTGGAATGAATTCTACTGTTTTTTATATTAAATTAAAATCTTTTTTGGTTATTATATCAACTATTACATTTTTCGTTAACAATTAATATTTTTTATTCAGAAAAATTCAACCATTTTGTTAAAAGTTGAACTACTTTCTTACACATACATTTTTTTGTTGAAGAGTCTTAATTTGAATTGAAACTTTGTCTTTTCTGGTAAAAAATCTTTCTTTTTGGTTACTTTTTTGCTACATTATTGTTACTTTTCGGTTACTTTTTTGAGAGAAGTATGGTTACTACTTTATTATTTTTTTAAGCTTGAGCAGTTCCGAGTCCTGGTTATCTGAAAAAATATGGAGTTTTCGGGGAAAAAATCTTCTCTTAAAATTGTAGAATGCAGATTTTTAAAAAAGGAATATTTTGAGTCATAAACATATTTTCCCTAAAATCAATATTTTTTTGAAATATGGGAAACCCGTGTTTCTATGTCTGAATTCGATTCTTGTTTTCAAACCGATCAGATGTTATTCTCGAAACTTACATATTTTATTTATTATCCAATGGAAATTTTTCAGAAAAAGTGTGGTAACCACGTTACAACGTAGTACACTTATTGACACACAATCCTTGTGAAGAATGATAAGATTAGAAGTACTGATCACGTGAAACTTTATTATTTTCGTGCCATGTAAATAATTAGGCGCAATAGATTTACATAGATTTGAAGATAAGGACAAGTATATGTATGAAGAAACGATCTTTTAAAAAATTATCAGTAAACGTTCTCGAAAATGTTCAAGAAAAATTTGCTTCTAATCCAATAAAATGAGGTTTTTTGCTGTTGCACTTCTCGTTGCCTCTGTAGCCTTCGGCATATCTTTTGGTAATTATGATATTTTGAGTATCATTGTCTTGATAAAAAAAATTTTAATATTGATGAACACCATTTTTTTTATTTTATAATTTAATTTCTAACTAATATCACGGTGCGGTAGAACCGAAACTAAATAAAAGTAAATCTTAATGGGGATTTTATTTTTGATTATAGTTATTTGCTGTCCTAGGAACATTTCAAGATAAAAATTAAATGAATGAAAATTATTATAAATAAAAATTCATAATAGTAATAATTAAAAAATTAAAACACGAAAAATTATATAATGAATGGGCTTTTTTTAAAACAGTCGATTATTTGGATTTTATTAATTCTAATTGCTAACATTTTTCTCAAAAACCGAAATTTTTATTATGGTTGTACACAATTTCATTGTGATTATTATTCCAAGTTCAAGTAACGTACCAAATATAAAATACTCAAGAAATGTTGTGCATTTCGAACCAATTAAATCCAAAAATTGGCTTTGTTTAAGAAGGACCTAATGTATTATCTTAATTTTGTCCTAAAATATTTGTGGGATGGCAAATAGCTATATTCAATAAAAATTCCAGTAAAGCAAAAATTGTTGGCAAAGTTAAACCCTTTTTTAGGCAAGTATTTGCTTTTTATACTAAATAAGTACTGAAATCAAATTTAAAAAAAGCCTAACCAACTATTTTAATATTTCTAATTAATATTTTTAATATTTCTCATTATACCATTCAACTTTATATAGACTTAGTTTATTCTCACTATGTGATAATACTTGTTACTTTGACTCCAGTTTTTCGTGAGTTTCAAAGGGATTTTCAGTCAAACCCATGCAAAATGTATGCTGTCACTTTTCTATAAAACTGCCACTGTTTTGATCAACAAAAAATTGACCTATACTACCCTCTATTTTTTGCCATCAGGCGTAGTTTGATTCGATTGATTTGGTAATTTCAATGCGTTTTTAATGCAGATTTCAAATATCACCTCTTTTTTGTAATAACCATCATTGGATAAGATTTCAGTAACGCCCATATGCTTTAAAGTACTCAAATCTAGGGATTTTCCTGGTCAATCATATCGAAGCTGAAGTCAGATTTGCAAAATTCGAAATGGCTGATCTGACATAGCAGACCGTGTATAAACAAATTTTTAATGATCAAAAAACGCTTTATGAGAACTGAAAATTACTAACCATATGGTTTTTTTGGGTCGCTGATAACGAATCTCAAGTTAAAATTTCAAAATTCTAAGTCGTTGATCCATTATCATGAAAGTAATAATACTTTAATACATATGATCTGCCATATTGGCTCAGAAATTTGAAAGTTTGAAATTATGACTTCAGATTCGTTATTAACGACCCAAAAAACTCCAGAGTTTTTGAGTGCTTGTCAGTATATAGGCTGATGCGGTACTGAAGTTTGACCTTTGTCGCATACAGTGAGGACATAGATAATTCTTGTTGATCAGAGCAATCTGTTGCTTAATGTGATTTCTTATTTTTTAGAAGTTGGGGATGCACAAACAGCCGGAATGACAGATCCTTCAGCTGGAGGTGCTTTGGGAGGAGGTGCTCCAGGAGGACTTGCTCCAGGAGGTATGACAAGTCCTTTAGCTGGAGGTGCTCTAGGAGGAGGTGGTGCAGCAGGTGCTTTAGGAGGAGTTGCTCCAGGAGGAGCTCCTGCAGGAGGTATTACAGATCCTTTAGCTGGAGGTGCTGCAGGAGGGGCTTTAGGAGGAGGTGCTGCAGGAAGCGCCTTAGGAGGAGGTGCTGCAGCAGGTGCTTTAGGAGGAGGTGCTGCAGCCGGTGCTTTGGGAGGAGGTGCTGCAGCCGGTGCTTTGGGAGGAGTTGCACCAGGAGGTGCTGCTGCAGGAGGTATTACAGATCCTTCAGCTGGAGGTGCTGCAGGTGGTGCTTTGGGAGGTGGTGCTGCAGCCGGTGCTTTAGGAGGAGGTGCTGCAGCCGGTGCTTTAGGAGGTGCTGGTGGTGCTTCAGCGCCTCCTGCAGGAGGTACTTCTGCAGGAGGATTAACAGACCCTTCAGCTGGAGGTGCTTTAGGAGGAGGTGCTGCATCAGGTGCATTGGGAGGTGCTTCTGCAGGAGGATTAACAGACCCTTCAGCTGGAAGCTCTTCTGCTTCACCACCACCTGCAGCACCTCCTGCGGCTCCTCCTGCAGCGCCTCCTGCTGCGCCTCCAGCAGCACCTCCTGCAGCGCCTGCTGCAGGAGAAACGGGCGCAGCAGCAAAGGAGGAAGACTCAGGCAACAAGGATGCACTAATAGCAGGTGGAGTAGGGGTACTAGGAGGAGGAGCAATTGTAGGAGGAATAATGCATTATAGACATAAAAAAAAACTGAAAAAATTACAATTGGGCCTCGAAACATATGGACCAGAAGGACATCCTGGATTGCAACATTCTGAATATTCTGGATTTGAACATGGTGGAAATCACGGATTTGAACATCCTGGACATTCTGGATATGGTGCATATTCTGAACGTGTTGGATATGGTGAACGTTCTGGACATGCTGGATATAGTGCACTTCCTAGACATGCTGAATATAGTGCATATCCTGGAAATTCTGGATATGGTCCACATTCTGGACAAGCAAGATATACTTCACATTCTGGACGTGATGAACATAGTGCACGTCTTGGATATGCTGAGTATGGTAAACGTCCTAAACATGCTGAATATGATGTATATCCTGGAAATGCTGCAAATGGTGCACATTCTAGACATAATGAACATGGTTTAACTTCTGACCATGCTGCATATGCTTCACATTCTGGATATGATGAACATGGTGCACCTCTTGGAAAAACTGGATATACTACACATTTTGGTCGTGATGAACATGCCATACATGCTGGACATGAAGAACATGGCGCACTTTCTGGTCTTGGTGAAAATGGTGCACATACTACATCCACTGTATATAGTACACAAGATACAGATGGTACATATCGTACGCATGTAACTGTTGTGCATCATACACACAATTATCCACCTGGGTATGACTCTCATCAATTGACTGGGCATGAATCTCATCAAGCACATGGGCGTAATGGAACTGGCCATGCGCATACAGATGATCATCATACAACTGATCAACATGCAGCTCATCCGCATGCATCTGATCATCATGCATCTGATAAACATGCAACTGATAAACATGCAACTGATAAACATGCAACTGATAAACATGCAACTGATAAACATGCAGCTGATAAACCACATGAACCTCATCAAGCAGATGGGCACAATGAAGCTAAACATGGACCTCTTCATGAACATGGGCACAATAAAGCTGATCATGAACCTATTCAAGTACGTGGACACGATGAAACTCATCATGAACATGAAGCAGCACACCATGATAAACATGCAGCTGGACATCATGCAGCTGATCATCCAGCTGAGCATCATTCATCTCATTAACCACATCCTGTACCTCCACATCATTTAACGTGAAAATCATTGTCAGAAAAAAGAACAAGTATGATGAAGAATAAATCAATGATATTCAAATGATTGTGCATATTTTATTTGTGATCTGATCAACTTATATATTCAATATGTCGCCTGCTGTAATATACACATGTTTATTTGTCAAATATTAATAGCTTTTGCTCAAAAGTTAAGATTATTACTCATAGTATTTGATATATTACGAGACTAAGCTTAAATTAATATAAGGCTCGAAACATCGAGTCGGATCAAAAAGGCTTTTCAGGGTAGTCGCAAAGAGTTGAAGCTGACTTAAAAAATTCGAGTACTTAAAATTTTTGAGCTATTTGAAAATTTCAAGAACCTGAATGGCTTTAAATTCTCGAATATTTCGTGTACTCGAAAATTTTAGAGTTACTAGTCTAGAGAAAAAGTTGTTTCACTTCGACAGAACTACACAATTTTTATCTAACATTTTGCGATATTTTGAAACATTTTTTTGAGTATTTCCAAGAATGTGTATTTTCCTGACATGTTTGCATTCCTTTCTGACTGCTAAAGAACGTACAAGAAGTATTTAAAGTTATCGTGCTCACAGATGACGACCGACAGGCACCGAAGTAAAATTCATTTTTTCTCAGTCACTCAATTAAAACCAATGCAATCTCATTGAGATGAGAATGTTAAAATGATAAAATTTTACAAGGACAAACAATAGTGAGAAAAACATATAATGTCGGTCATTAACGATTAGTAGAAAACGACTAATTCGATTAATTCGATAGTGAAAAACTGAAAAGCTACTAACTACTGAGTAAAAATATATTCATTTATTTAGGGCAGTTTATATTAATTAAAGAATGTTATACAAATAGGAAGCGTGAAAAATAAAAAAAGTTTTATATAAGAACGCGATTAGGTAATATTTTTCCAACTTAATCAAAACTATGATAAGGTAATGTTGTGAAACTTGTAAATAGGCTTACACGTCACCTCCACCAACATTTAGTATTTACAAGTCATTACTCCATAAAGGAGAGCTTAGAATTATTTACGCACTTAATCTATTTCACCTTACTTTGTTCAAGTCAAAAATATTCCTATTCATGCGTGTATACTCACATATATATACCATTAAACCATTTCCCTTTCAGGGTAGGCGTGACACTACCCGATTCGGGTAGTGTTTCTAGGTTTTTCTTGTAGTTATAAATAACTACAAGTGTGGGCTCACCACACCCACGATGTGCCAACAGCACTCATGTCAGTATTCTTGAATGGTCACCCATCCAAGTACTAACCGCGTCCAACGCTGCTTACCTTCAGTGATCTGACGAGAACTGGGTTTTTCAGCGTGGTATGGCCGTTGGCGAAAAAAATAAATAAACATAGCGAAATTCGAATAATCACAACAGTGACTTTACGACTCCATGACTTCACGACCGATAAAGATAATAGATAATTTCCTCCATATTCTCACTTGCGTGGTGCAGTGTATGTGTAGCGGGCGTAAAGTTTCATGTAGCGGGCGTAATGTTTCATGTAGCGGGTGTAAAGTTTCATGTCGGCCCGGCGGCCGAGTGCGCATGTGTGAACGTCACTGGGCTGGAAGCAGCCAAATTACGCCTGCTTCACGTGCATGCAATGGCGAGTTTTCGAGGGGGGGGGGGGGCGGACAAAAAAAAAATTTTATGGGCTAACAAAAGCATTCGGCTTGAATAAAAAAACTACATAAATTATACACTGACAAAAAATTAACGGGATCTGAATAACATAATGATTTTCTGGAGCAAAAGAGGTTTTTTTCACATTATTTCCATTCATCATTTGTAAGACAAAGTAATAAACAGTTCTTTGCATATCCTATTCAAAGTTTGAGCAATTTTGAATCATTTTTTAAAAAGATGTTAGTAATTTGCTTTTCAGGCAGTGTACAGCAAATTTTACATAATTTCAAGGTTACAATACTGATCTTGTGTCTCTTTAATAACCTAACCTCAACAACTTTTTGCTCAAATTCTTTAATCATTCAGCTTGGTTTACGCCTCGTTTTACCCTTGATCCTATAGACCTACACTCTTGATTAGCAGTTTCATTTCTGAGTATTTTTTAAGATAAGGATATTTATTATTTATTTATTATTATTACCTTATTTTTGGAACTTAAAATTTTTCTGGTCCCAGGGGCAAGTTTTGTTCAAATGGCAAAAAAATCTTATGATCCAAATTGTAGCCGCAGTTTTACCAAATTTTGACTGCTATTGCCTACTGCATAGTTTCTGAAAAAGAATTTACTTATCTTGCCAAATTTAAGACGCTTTCGTTAAAAAATGGTAAAATAATTCATTTGGATTTTTTCAAAATTTCGGCTGTCAGTGACCATTGCATAGTTCTTACACATGAACTTGCTCATTTTGTCAAGTTTGAGAGGCTTTCCTTAAAAAATACAGAAATTAATAAATTTTTTGCAATCTAAACAGCCAACACTTCGAATTTATCCAAAATGTTCAATTTTTGAATGTCAGCACTCGCTTTGAAGCTTTTAGCAAGATTTTTGCTTTTAGTTTGGGTCCCTTTTGTTGAAAACTATAGGAAATACCATTTTTTGCTATCTTGTATGGGTCCGCTATTTTTAAAATTTTGAATACTTTTATTTTTACTCTAAACTACTTTCTTCGGCTTTGGAAGAAGGTTGCGTTCTTTGGTTTATAGGAGAATTTTATGAAAACTGAAAAAGTTATGTGGATTTTTTATTTTGTCGCATGGTTCCCCATATAAATCATACGGAAAACATCAAGGAGGGTGTGCTAGGGGTATACATTAACCGATTTCACTCAAATTTGAGACACATATATATTTTTTTTTCAATTGGATCGAAACCCGCTCTTGTGAGTCGAAGAATTTTGAAAACAAAATTGAACCACTTGTTTAAGGGTCATAAGTATCAAAAATGCAAGAATTCATCGGATTTGTATGAAACACGGTGAAAGTTTTTTTTTCATTTTAAATTAGAACCAGTTGAATTTAACGGGAAAAAGTCAATTTTTCAGCAAAATACTAGAATCCATAACTGAAGCAGATTAATTTTCAATCAAACAGTTGCATTTTGAAATAAAAAAATTGATTTTCTACTAAAAGAAAGGAATTTTCAACAAAACCAAAGCAGATTAATTTTTAACCAAAAAGTTGAATTTTTAACCAGAAAAGATTAATTCTCAACCGAAAACGTAATAGTAGAATTTTCAGTGGAAAAGAATAAACCGTCATTGAGTTCTAATAATTCAGCTCATATTTAAGTGAAAAATTGAGGAAAAGGGGAGTACGGGTGTGAGACTAGAGAAAAAAAATAGGAAATTTGATCATTTTTAGACTAATGAATGAATAATGAATAAATAAATAATAATCAATAATAATGTTTAAATAAACATTAAAGTTAGTTTTTTATACATTTGAAATATTTAGTTAGAAAATCGGAAATGTATGTTTGTAAAACTAAATACTTATTATTACCAACACAGTTTATTAGGGTTTCGCTTTAATTTAATTTAAAAAATTTATATTATATATATATATATATATATATATATATATATATA
>CAKNYM010052936.1:501608-515676 GCA_932195095.1 Andricus curvator | reverse complement strand
GGTGTCTTAAATGGGGGGGGGGTTAAAAAACACATCACCTAATTTGTGGATGACTCCTTATTTGTTTATTCATTTATTATTATTTCGTGAATTTATGATTATTAAATTCAATATTAATAATAATATTACTATAGGTACTACTATTAATTTTAGCTAAATTACCCGAATCGGGTAGTGTTACGCCTACCCTGAAAGGGAAATGGCTTAATGGTGTACATACAAGTAATACTGTTACAATTACCAATAGAGTGACAAACATTTTTTTTTTACATTTAATGTTCACATTGTTCACAATATAGTCAGTTTAACTTTTGTTTTTTAGCGATTCGTCAATTTGAATATATCTTACGTAAGAAATGGTTTTGACCACTTACCAAATAATGGAATGTTCAACCAAAAAGTTGAATTTTTAAACAAGAAGATTAATTTTCTACTGAAAAGGACGACTTCTCAACAAAATACATATATTTTTAACCAAAAGTTGAAGTTTCAACCAAGAAGATTACTTTTCTAACTAAAAATATCACTTTTTAACAAATAATGGAATTATTGACTTTTCATTGAAAACATATAATTTGAATTTAAAAAAATAATCTTCTACAAAAGAGTAGAATTTGCAAGCCAACAAGATGATTTTTTTACAAAAAACTTGAATTTTCAACTTAAAAATATGAATTTTCAAAAAAAAGTTAATTTTTAACTAAATGGTTGATTTTTGAACCAACTAGTTAACTTTAGGTCAAAAAAAAAATAATTTTCAACGAAGAATACGAATTTTCAACCTAGAAAGACAAATTTTTAGCTGAATACTGGACTCCTTAACTCAAACAGATAAATTTTCAACCAAACTTTTGCATTTTGAGCCAAAAAAGACAAATTTACAACAAAATGCTACAATTTTCAACCATAGTTAAATTGTCAAGCAAAAAGATTAATTTTGTACCCCTCGGCCTGATTTTTAATTCAGGTGTTTGTTGATTTTTAATGTCTTTTTGTGTATTACTATTTTATTGCAATTCCTGCGGTGCGTCAAAAAAACGGAACGCCTACCGTTTTCAAATCGTGTACACACCTGTATTTAAGAGAACGTCTAAGCGCTCAGCAGGTGGTGATCGTTCACACCTCGCAATCAAGAAAGACAGTTCAGATCTCGATCTGCGTTCTCAACACCTTTCTTATCGATACTCCTTTGCGCATCGATAATGACACCTTTCAAGTTTGAACACACTAGCCTGAAGCTCTATTGGTTTTAAATAGCAGGCTGTTTGCTTAGTAACTCGATATTCAGAATGAAGCTCGTGCCTCTGGCAAACTGGAAAACTTTTGTTGCAACCCACCACATCCACAAGATCGGAGAATAGATCATAGCTCGTAGACAATAGATGCATAAATCCTTGGATATGAAATTTGAAACGCCTTTCAGACTCCGCGAACTTTATGAAAAGCCTAAGATAAAGGTACCTATCATGAGACAAATTTTGAGGGGGTTTTGAGATTTTCATTAATTTTTGAACGATAGTAGAATTTTTTTCAAAATGTTTATATCAATGAATGCGCTGATCTTTTCTGCATGCGAAACGAATATTAAAAGTTTAATTTAGTTTAAGCAAAGTTATTATGATAATGAAAAAGCGGAACGACCTTTATGTACTTATTATGAAACAACTTTTGGACTCTTGTACCGGTGTTCCATTATGCATGTCCCTATTATGGGAAAAAAAATGTGTGTTTTTTTATATTAATATGGCTTAATTTATATTATTTTCTATATGAAATCGAACTAAATAGTACAATGAACTTTTATTTCAATCGTTCACAGAGATAAATAAATTGAATAAAAGTTTTCGTTAAAATTGACAAACCTAACCTATAAAGGGTAGTTTTCGTGCGCGGTGTGAATTATATTTTATTTTTGCTGAAAAATGTCTGTTATAGGAAATGAATTCTTATTCAGGTGAATGAAAATGAAGAACCCTTCTCGTTTTTTTTTCTTTTATTGTACTTAATAATAACTTCCTGTATTTGATTGAATATTCGTCCTTTTTGGTAGACAATTAATCTTCTTGGTTGAAAATTCATATTTTTCCTTGAAAATCCAACAGTTTGTTTTTTTGTTTTCTCTGTTGACTGAAAAGTATGTTTTAATTGAAAACTCAACCATTCTTGAAAATTTGTCTTTTTTGGTTGAATTTGACTGTTTTTTATTTGAAATTAAAATCATTTTCGGTTGAAATTTCAGTTACATTACATTGTCCGTTGAGAATTCATCTTTTTTAGTTGAAAATTTAACTCCTTCGTTAAAAGTGTAACTCTTTTGTTAAAAATTAATTCTTTTCGTTGAAGATTCATCATTTTAATTGAAAATTCATCTCTGATTAAAAATTTAACGAACTTGTTGAAAATCAATTTTTCTAACTGAAAATTTAACTATTCCAGTTGAAAATGTAACTATTTTGTTGAAAATTCGTTTTTTAGTTGTTAGAAATTAGTTTTTTTAAACAGAAAATTTAACTATTCTATTTTTGGTTAAAAATGTATCTTTTTTGGACGAAAATTTAACTGTTTGATTGACAATTGATCTTTTTTATTTAAAAATTGAAATATTTGGTGAAAATATTTTGTACCTTTTTGGTATGAAATTCAACTATTCCAGTTAAAGATTCATCATTTTAGTTGAAAATTCAACACATTGGTTGAAAATTGAACTGCTTGATTGAAAATCCGTTTGTTTGTTGTTGTTAAAAATTAATTTGTTTAACTTAACGTTTAACTATTCTATTTTTCGTTGAAAATTCGTATTTTTTTGTAGAAAATTAATCTTCATGGTTGAATATTCATCTTTTTGATTGAAAATACAACCATTTTAGTTAAAGATTCATCATTTTAGTTGAAAATTTATCTGTTTGGTGTAAAATTTAATTATTCCAGTTGAAGATTCATCCTTTCATTCGAAAATTCATCTGTTTGGTTAGAAATATAATTATTCCAGTTAAGGATTCATCATTTTATTTGAAAATTGATCACTTTGGTTAAAAATTCAATTATTTTGTTGAAGATCCGTTCTTTTATGGTTCAAAATTAATTTGTTTTACTTAAAGTTTAAGTATTATATAATAATATCCTAATATAAGCTATATTAATATAATAAAAACACACTTCTGTTCCATAAATAGGAGCAAGTGTTGAAAACCTGTCCGTCGATATGAAACACCCATTTTTCTCCGAATTGATGTTTTATAAAAAAAATGTTTCTTTGCGTGAGCAATCTGAATTGCTGCAAATTAAGATTACGAGAAATATCCATGTCATAAGTGGTCATAAGGTGTGAAGCTGTCTGAAATAAAAATAACATTCTTTATTTCAATTATGTTTTCTTAATGAGTGTTAATTCAAATAATGTATGTAAGTAAATCAGTATTGAGAATATCAACTGATAAATCTGTTAATTTTTTAATTTCAGTAATTGAAGTACACTAAAAAAATTGTTTCTTTCAATCAAAAAAATTCTTTGATATAGTGTCAAACAGAATTTAATTGATTGAAAAAAATCCTTGTTTAATTCAATCAATACTTACGTGATTCAAACACACCATTCTTCAATTTGAAAAATTTATATTTGAATCAAAGAAATTGTAGGTTGGAAATAGGGTCAAATAAATGTTTGTTTCATTTGAACATTTTTCTGAGTGCAGCAAAATATCGCTAAAGTGTTTCGAAATTCGGACCACACACCTTTTTATGTCGACCCTCTCTCGCTCACATTAAATAAGGAGATTTTTCCTGAAAATAGCAGAATAAGTTCTTTTAATGAAGAATAATGTGTTTAGTGGGTACTATATATTCAATTTAATTTGGATCGCTTTAAACTCTTAACATTTCAAGTAAAAATATTGCATTTTTAACAAAATAGTTATATTTTGAACCAAATATTGAAATTTTTAACCCAAAAACTTATTTTTTAACAAATTTATAAAATTATCAACCAATGAGATGAATTTTCAACTAAAATGATCAATCTTCAACCAAAAAAATTAATTTTTTACAAAGTAGTTCAACTTTCAACCTTACATAGTTGAGTTTTAAACCAAAAAAGATTTCAATTTTAAATCAAACACAGTTGAATTTATCCAAAAAAGACGAATTTTTTGAAAAATGGTTAAATACTCAAACAAAACAGATTAATTTTCAACCGAACAGTTGCATTTTTTTACCAATAAAGATGAATTTTCAAACCAAAAAGACGAATTTTCAAAAAAGTTAAATTATTAACAAAGAAAGATTTTTCAGTCAAGAAAGAAAAAAAATTTCAACCGAACTGTTAAGTTTTTAAGCCAAAAAGACCAATTTTCTATAAAACAGTTGAATTTTCAACAAAAACCTTAATTTTGAACCAAATAGCCAACAAATTAGGCCAAAAAGATGAATTCTTAACGAAAAATGTAATACTTGATATTTTAACAAAAATATGTTAAAGAAAAAACAGAACAGTTGCAATTTTAACCAGAAAAGAATAAATTGCTACCTGAAGAGATGAATTTTCAAACCGCAAAGGCAAATTTTCAAACCACAAAGGCAAATTTTCAACAAAAGACTTTAATTTTCAAACTGAAAAGATGAATTTTCTACAAAACAGTTGAATTTTCACACTTCTATATGAATTTTGAACAAGAATGTTAATTCCTAACGAAATAGTTGCATTTTCTACCAATGTGATTGAATTTTCAACCAAAGAAGAGGACTTTTTAACAAGATTGTTGAATTTTCTAATGAATGAATGATAATGAAATTTTTAACCAAGTAATGCAATTTTTAACCTAAAATATTATAGTACTAGGTCTGGAATATTTGATAGAAAGTTACGGCTTAGTTCGACATATTTTTCTTGTTTTCAAATATATTTTACTTGATTTCGGTTTTTCATTTTCAATAAATATAGAATTGTAGTTATATTAATATTATTACTTAGAATTCAGTTTTCAATTATTTCGATATTTTTGTGTTCAATTTATTTATCTGCTTTTTTAACAAACAAATTAAAAATTTTTATTTGGGTAATTTTTCATAAATCTAGCTAAATTTCAACAGGTTTTGTTTGTTTTATTTTTGTTAATTTTTCAAGCTTTCGAGCAGTGCTCCCAATGCTGGCACCTTGCATTACTGCGCATGCGATGAATAAGGCGCTTTATTTGCTGCCGTTCGCGCGCCTCTTTGAAATGTTAAAAAAGTAAATTTTTTTTTATTTATTATCAATAATCAAAAATAATTTTTTTAACTAGTTCAAGTGGTACGTGGATGGTTTTTAATATATTCTGAGCATTAGGTTCTAAGAAATAAAAAAAATATTACATTAAATAACATGATAATTTTTATTTTCCGAATATTCATTTTTTTTAACCTCATGCTCAGAATATATTAAAAACCATCCACGTACCACTTGAACATGTTAAAATATAATTGTTTCTGAATTATTAATAATAAATTTAAAAAATTGTATTTTTCAACATTTCAAATAAGCGCGCGAACGGCAGCCAATAAAGCGCCTTATGCATCGCATGCGCAGTAGTGCAAGGTGCCCGCGTTGGGAGCACTGCTTTCGAGAGCCATTCGATAGTATTGCTATTTTCATTTGTTTTATTGACGCCATTTTTACATACCTAACCTTTTTCACTGAAAAAAAACCGAAGCTTCCTTTTCTGAGTTCTGGGATTCTGGCTTGTTTCGTATATTTGATTAGGATTTCACATAGAAACATTCTAAGGAGAAGAATCTGCTTTTAAAGCTACAATTAAGATTTTTCGCAAAGAGCGACATAAGGTAAGTCTCGTACTCTAAAATAAAGTTTGATTAATTTTGAACAAATTTTCTTTGTAATGGGACGAACTTTCTGGTTCACATTTTGACAATTATAATTTATTAAACATATTTCTTTACCATTGCCTTGAATGCAAACTTCAATTAATTCATAATTTTGCAGTTTTATCAAAATTCCTATAAAAATCCACGATGTATATAATATATGCCTTTCAGTGAAATTCACCATAAAGTTACCCATAATCTTTATTTCTGAATAATTTTCCTCTATACCTCTTTTTGGCTTGAGACTTATGATGTAAAAATCATGATGGGAAAATTGAAATGATAAGTTTATCGAATTGTTTGTCTGTTTTTCTGATATTTGGATCCGTCTCCGACAATGCGATAAAGTCATGATTTAGCCGGTACTTTTCTTTACTAACGGGTGTTTTGATTCATTGTATTTTTTCAATTTTATAAAATTATTGTCCTTTTACGGTGTTGAACTCATTTTCAGCATTTTTCTCACATATAAAATATATATTCGCTTCTTTAAATACCCTTAATCCGGATAAATTAAGAATTTTCATTATCTGCGTAAAATTATTATTATTATTATCATTAAATTATACGATTTAATGATAAAAGCATGTGTTGAGTTTAGCGTCGTCAATATATTATCAGCCAATCAGAAGCTGGGAAATTTATGAAATTTACTAATCAAAACATGGCGCAGGCCATACATTTTTCTACTAATACCAGCATAAAAGTAAAACTCACAGGAATCTTGCGCTTTTTTCGGCCTTATCTCTGCTTTTTCGTCGTTAAGTTTGTTATTTATAAGCAAGGTATTTTCAAATAATTTTATTTTTATTTTTTCTAGTAAATTTCCGATTGTATTCTGGTCTTGAGTTTTTACACTTTTAAATGCTCAAAAATACAGAATAAATTAATAAATCTCTAAATGTTAAAAATTATATAATTTTGAATTAGAATCATTGAAAATTCAACGATTTTAAATTTTGTTTACAACGAAACACTTTATAAATAAAAAGTTAAGTTATTTTTATTTTTAGTCGTTTGAAATAAATAATTGTTAAATTATTATTGATGAATCAAAATTTAAAACATTCATTTATTAATTAAAAATTAAAAAATTAAAATTCTAACGCTCAAAGTGTAAATTTTGTAATCTGAAATTTTAATGATTCAAGGCTTTCTATGTGAAGCATGTTTAGTTTTGAATATTTGATTTATAATTGCTTATTTTATATAAACAGTCAAATGTTGCTAAATGTTAAGGAAATATTATTTCAATTGAAAAACATTTGGAATTGAATGATTTAAAAATGTGATATTTTATTCTGAAACAATATTTGGAAATTATTTAAAATTGAATTATGAATCTACCTATTTGAAATTATTTTAAAATTAAAAATAGTTTACAAAGTTCCAATCGGACGTTTACATATTTTGTTAACTACTAAGGCCTTCGGATTGAAACGTTTCAATTTCTAACCATAAAATCTGTAAATTGTTTAATTTTGAACAGATTCATAATAGTTTTTTAAAATGAATTATTGTTCAATTTTCAATACTCGAATAGTTCAATTTGAAAATCGTGAATTAATTTATATTCGTAGTTGTCGTTTTTTATGAGAAATTTTTTATTTTGAATTTAAGTTAAAATCTTTAAAGCTGCATTTCAATGTCATTTGAATTAAAAATGTACGTGTTAAAATGAAGACCTAAACCGGAAAATTTTTTAACTTAATAATTTTAAGTTTTGCATCGTGAACTGAATGACTTCATAATTGAAAAAATTCACAATATTAAACGCAACATTTAAAAAAAGTTCAAATCGAACGTATTTACAATTGCATTTATATCACGTGATATGAACTTTGTGATATTTCAAGCGATTGAATACATTTTTCTTCTAAAATTTTTTTAATTCCCGGTCAAAAAATAATTGTCATATCCCCAGTTTCCCCGGTTTTCCTGGTCCAGTGACCACCCTTTTTTAAAATTATTAGTTCAGGGTGAAAAATTGAAAATTCAAAAAGGTTGACAAAATGAATTTTCCCAATAAATTCTTCTTATTTTTTTTCTGAAAATCAAAGTATTCATTTGCACTGACAAATTTTTGAATCAGAAGTTTTTTCAAATTTTACTTTTTATTCATGCTAGTATTTTAGTATATTTTAGCGAATATTTCATATTAAAATTTTTTTCACAAGTTCTGGAACAATTGCAAAATTAAACAAATACTATATCAAATAGCAATAACAATTTTATGGTGAAATTGACTTTCTTTGTACAATTTCTTTCAATATATACTATCGGCAAGAAATACAGAACTATTGTAATCACTACTTTTGACGAAAGTGTTGATTTTTTCTTGGATTCTGCCAATTCGCAATCCTTTCTAAGAAATCCGGGAAGTTTCCGGGAATTTGAAAACGAAATTTCGCCAGACACCTTCATAAAAACGTTAATTATTTTTCTATTTTTTATTTTAGAAGAAAAAAAATTTAGCTTCATCAAAATGGCTGCTGAAGATTCCTCAAAGAAAGTAGAGAGCGCGCTTGTAATGTTTGATTATATTGGAGAGACCACAACAAAGAATGCTGGCGTTACCACCTTCTCATGGATTCTGAAAAATTTTGATGCAATGATGAAATACAAAATACCTACGCAATCATCAAAACTTCCTTTACTATTTGATCCTAGTGTACAATGTTCTATAAGTTATAAGTTTAGTGACTCTTATCTAGAACCAAGTGTAACATTTTTTACGGGTAGCCAACCTGAAAGAAAGTTTGAAGTAGACTTCTATATCCTAAATCCTGATATGCACTCCCGACCCCTTTTCATGCACTTTTCTTTGCGTACACAGTATTTAGTTACAGGTTCCTTAATTGTAGGTTGCGATATTTCTTCACAAGAATTTTCGACCACGTTTAGAAGTACCACTTTAGGAATTCCAAAATCCGAACTGTGCAATGATTTTTTGTCACTATTTAACGATAAATCTTTTAGTGATGTCACCATAATTAGTAAGGGTAAAAAATTCCCGGCTCATCGAGCCATATTAGTAGCGAGATCACAAGTATTTTCTGCCATGCTCCATAATGACATGGTAGAAAAGAAAACTAATACAGTTAAAATAGGTGATGCTGATCCTGAAGTTGTGTTGGAACTCTTAAGATTCATTTACACAGATAATGTGATGAATATTGAAAAATTTTCAATTAAACTTCTCGAATTAGCGGACAGATTTGATCTTACCAGATTGAAAATGATGTGCGCAAACGAATTGGTAAAATCAATATCTGTTTCGTCCTCACTCGAGATTCTAATCATCGCAGATCGTCATGAAATTGGCGATTTAAAAGAACTCGCGCTGAATTTGATTAAAAATCGATTAGGTGAAATCGTAGCTCTGGCTGGTTATGATACTTTCCGCAAAAATTATCCAGATTTAATGGATGAAATTCTTCGAAATATGGTATAAGTTGGCAGTTAAACAATAGTATTTAGATTCAATTCACACGAAAATAATTGTGTTTCAGAAGTTTTTGGGTTTATTTCTAATGATTCGATATGATTGAAATAATCATAATATGTTTTCAAGATTCAATGTTCAATTTATGCAATAAGATTTAAGAGAAAATGTATTTGAAAGGAGTCGATTCTCTGTAAGCGATTTGTCTATAAAGATAAATAAATGTTTCATGGTAATAAAACGGTTCAGTGAAGCCAAATGGATAAAATATTATTAAATAATATGCCTTAATAAATGATTATTTCATAAATATGTTTACTTGCTTGTTTCTTCCTTGAACAAGAATTCTATTTGTATTTGTATTCTAAATTAATTCGACTTTACAATTAATTTTCTGCTGGTACATACTACAGGATTGACTAATAAAATTTAGAATAATTTTATACATCAGTATTTTGTCTTGACAAAAAAGTCTGATTTTCTACTGAAATATGCCCTTGATTTTTTTCAGGAGCTTGTATTTTCAAAATTGATTCCTGACTCCAAAGGTGTAATAAAAAATCTCCTGTGATTTTTTTTGTTAGTAAATGTCGAATTCCTTCTTTCAATAACCCGTGTAGAAATATTGCTATGGACCAGACCGGGCCCAGACCAGGCCAAATCTGGCCCAGATCGGGAAAACGGACCTGGGCCTGATCGCTGATGAAACACACGGCCCGATCGGAGCCAGATCTGGCCACCCGACCGATTTCCCGTTGAAAGCCATTTTTGAAATTTATAATTTTGTTTATAATAATAACTTTATAACAAGAAAAATGAATGAAGTGAACTATATTTTTTATTCAAGTACCAAATATTAACGCAAAAACTTAAAAATAATTCTAATTTTGAGTCAAAGCGGGTAAATCGCAAAAAGAAATGAAATTCTGGACTAGAACAAGGAATTTTTCAAAAGAATATTAATTCTGAGCTAAAACTGGAAATTTTCGAAAAGAATTAACATTCTGAATTGGAAGAGGGAATTTTTTTTAATTATTCTAATTTTTATTGGAAACGGGTAATTCGCGAAAAGAATTAAAATTCTGGACTAGAACGGGGAATTTTTAAAAAGAATTATAATTCTCTGTTGAAATGGAATTTTCAAATTTAAACAAATTCTCAGTTGGAACAGGAAACATTACAATTTTAATCAATTTTCCGCTGGAATTGGAAATTTTCGGAAAAATTTAAAAGTCTGAATTGAAACAGGGCTCTTTTCAAAAGAAACTTAATTCTTAGTTGAAACGGGTAATTTTCGAAAAGAATTGAAATTCTGGATTGGAATAGGGAATTTTTCAATATTAATAGCATCTGGCCTAGAATGGGAAATTTCGAAAAGAATTTAAATTCTGGATTGGAGCTGGGAATTCCTCAAAAGAAATTTAATTCTGAGTTGAAACGGGGTATTTTCGAAAAGTATTGAAATTTCAAGTTTTTGGAAAATTCCAATTAAAACGCTTTAAAATACGTAACCATTGAAATCTTTTTAAAACTATAAGCTTAAAATTTTGAACCTTGAATTGAAAAATATGTTACTGTGCTTCAAATTTTCGAAATCATCAAAATAACTATTTAATTAATATAAAATATCTGAATTATTGCTATAAAACTGAAACTAAAAGATAAGACCCAGATAACAATTTGCTCACACCTTGCCCGCATGGTGCTTGCACGCGTGTCGACCGATCAGCACGATGTGAGGGCAAGAGTGCAGTCATATGTGTCCTCATATGCGTCGCACGCGTGTCGGCACGTGCGTGCCGGCGTCGTGCTAGCATGCACGTGTTTGAGTTATAATTATTGAAAACAAGATGTTAAAAATAACATAAGTAACAGGAAACATTGTATGACGTTTTTAAGAAGAGACTCCTGTGTTGAAAGTTGTTCTTTCACAACTGATGATGCAACAGGTGTTTATTCCAAAAGCGACATACACAAAATTATTCCTGTTACCTCTTAAATAATGTATTAGCGAGAAATATATATTTATCTGAAAAGATTTTTTTATTTCGAACAATTTAAATTATTCAACACAGAACGCTTATTCATCACTTTTGTTAAAAAACGAAGGGATTTTAAAGAACACTATACTTTTGAATCATCCAGTTAATTACTTTCAATTATTTTTCAAGTTGCATATTTTTAACCGTTCTACTACTGAGATTTAAGAACTTAAATCTCAGAAGTAGAACGATTAAAAATGTGCACTTGAAAAACTTGTTTTCGATCATTTTAAATCTGAATATAGTCAATATAGTAAAAAATAGTGAACCATTTTCCGAAACAAAACCCAAGAAAAAATGTTTATTTAATTTGAACAAAAACAATTATTCACTTTTACTTCCACTTTTTGTCTGTAAAATAAACTTGGAAAATAACAAAAATTTAGAGCATGAAGCGAATTTGATCAGAGTTTTACTTTTACACAACTGCTATATTATGTTTTTAGTAATAATGCGCTTTTTGTGCCACATTCTTCACCGCACGCTATATATGCCGACATTTTGCCCTAAGTACCTGACGAGCATGATAGACGCACGCTGTGCTGCATATCATGCAGACCGTGTGCGGGCACTATGCGGGATTACTTATTACCCTCAGAACGTGCTGTCACTGTGCTTGCATTGTTGCCGACACATCGTGCTTGCACGCCATGCGCCCATGTGCGTCCGCATGCATTGTTATCTGGGGAATGACTTAACTATGACCATTTTTCTTTAAAAATAATAAATTTAACTCTAAATTTAGCTCCCAAAATCGTTAGTAAAATTAAAATAAGAATCGTATAAAATTTTGAGGTTATGTCGAAGAAAACTGAATTTCTGATACTTACAATCCTGAATATTTATAAATTTATTTTTAGAGTTATAGATGCAATAATTTATCTTTTAATTATGTCAAAAACTAAACACACGTTACTTTAATCTTCTAAAATTCCTGGAACTTGCATTTCGGGTTGCGTTCCACTTTCTTCTTCATCATCTGCATCAATATCTACATAATTTTCAATATGTAATCAATAACTTCAGTTAAAATTTATATACATTTTTTTATTTGTGTAACTCTAATGCAAACTCAAAATATCTTAAAAATATACAATTTATAATAAGTTTGCAAATCAATTTCAATTTTGAGGTTAGGTTTCGATTCAATCAATACGATTTAACGATTTACTTACCCTCATTCACATAAAGAAAATTGTCTAAAGCAGCTCACGCGCGAAGCTTTCGAACTCGTGGTGTACTAGGCTTTGGCATATTGTTTATTGCATTATACACTTAAACTCAGATAATAAACATGAATTTTATCAACAATAACACATTTCATTCAAAAGCAAGGTGAGTTCCCTAAATTGGAACTAGGTGGCGTTGCAATACTTGAACCGGTCTGGTCCGGGTCTGGATCATTGGAATTATCCCGATCTGGCCCCGAAGATACTAAACCGATCATGGCCAGATTGGTAATCGGGGAAATATATGGCGATTTCTGCACGGAGATAAGGGAATGTTCGAATAACTTTAAAAAAATTTCTACGACTTATGTTTCTGTATTTGTTTCTAACATTTATTGTAGATTGATTTGCAACCCAATAGTATAATAACAAACTCTCGTGGTTTTGGTTTTGTGGAAATGTCTATTTTCTTTTTTGAATGTTAAGGGGATCTTGAAACAAACATTATAAAAAATTCAACAACTTTCAATGGTGGGACATGTTTCTTGTGAATGTTGATTTCCTTGTTTGAATATTTAGGGAATGTTGAAATAACTCTTAAAATAATGTCAACGAATTTCTATGCGAGGGTATTTTTCTTACATTTATTTTGTATTGATTTCCAACCCCAATAGTATAATAAAAAACTCGTGTGGTTTTTGTTGTTTTGGAAATATCGATTTCATTTTTCCAATATTTAAGGGATGTGAAAACAACACTTAAAATAAATTCATACAATTTGTCTGCTAAAGCATGCTTCCTGTACTTATTCTTAAGTTATCTTTCCACCCCAATAGTCAATTTAAAAAATCTCCCTTGGTGTTGTTTGCTACAAGGGAAAAATGTTTAATTCAAACAGCAAAATACTAAAAAATCATAAAAAAAAGTGAAATATAATAAATTTCAATTTAGAATTTAAAGCTTTTTCGTATTTCAATCGTCTGCAAAACTAAGAATCTTGCCGACGTTTCGTGAGCATTGCAGTTCACTTCTTCAGGTCAGCCCTGAAGAATTGAACTGCAATGTTCACGAAACTTCGGCAAGATTCATAGTTTTGCACACGGTTGAAACCCGGAAAAGCTTTTAATTTTAAATTGAAATTTTTGATAATGAATCATTGTGAAAGCATCAAATCTATTATAAAAGTGAAATATGTTTGAATAATGTATTTTTTGTTTTTGAAACAGCCAACTGTAATCTCAATTCAATAAGGATCTTCATATCTTCAAATTAGACAAGTTTCAAAGAATTACAAACGTTCAAAAACTAGTTTTACTCTCAATTCCAGTTATTTCAATTTGAAATAAACCCTCATAATCTATTTCATTATAAGGTAAACTGGTTAATGAATAATAAATATCAAACGCCTGTAGAAATTATCCCTATTTCATTAGCGCCATATTCAGAGTACAAACATTCTCAATTCAGCTGTGGAATATCTCTGCCTTAATTTTTTTATTATTATTATACCATTAAGCCATTTCCCTTTCGGGGTAGGCGTGACTTGCTCGGTTGGA
>CAKNYM010052936.1:489733-501208 GCA_932195095.1 Andricus curvator | reverse complement strand
TCTGTACATGATCTTCCTGGCATAAATCCACTTTGGACTTCCCATATAATTTTACCAATATAGTTAGTTTGTTTCTGGCAATATTTGTAGCCAGATAAAGAATAAATATGTCTGGTACAGCTATAAATATGTTTCCATGCAGGAAATGTCGGTTTTCCATTTATTGATGTGTTTCATAATTAATAATACTTACAATTAATTCGAGTGCAAATCCCTGCTCAAATAATTTTAACAATATAGTTAGATCGTTTCTCACAATATGTGTAGCCAGATCAAGGATAAATAGGTCTGGTTTAGCTAATACATTTGTTTCCATGCAGGAATTGTTACTTTGTTTGCTTGAATGTTTAGGGGATTTAAAAAAAAATCCCCAAATATCCTAAATACACAAAATAGTAAATCTGTCAATTTTATGGGTACCAAACTTTTATTTCAATGGGTTTGATCTACAAAATATGAGGCATTAGGCAAACCTTAGAAAATGTTGTTAAGAAGGATAATATTTCAATAATAATAATAGACGGAGTAAAACCTGTTCATTTTTCTTATAATTTTTGTTTGAATTTGATCTGCTTTTCTGAAATTGCAAAGAAAAATATAATTTTACATTCTGGCAAAAAGTTATTTTTCGTACACTTAGTGTGGGGTCCTTTCCATTCACAAACGTTACTTAAATTTCAGTTAATGAAGCCTGAAAATGAAAGGTATCTCTAACATTTTCATTGAAGGAAAAATTGAAATATTTCCCCACAGCTTAAAGATCACAAAAGAACCAAGTTCCTGAACCGATATTTTGGTCAGCAATTTTTACCAGAAGGGGCGGGCGTAACGCTTTCGTATTTGCAGCTGAAGCAAATACTGACTGGATAAGTACCGTGATGTTCTCTTGGCAAAAACAAATAATAACTTTGCCCGATGGCTGCCTATAGGTTTCGAACCAATCTCACCTTATTTCCTTGAAGATAGCAGCAAAATCACCACTACTACTATTAGTACCAACATCAGCAGTATGGCATGGACCAGCTTTTGCAATTTTGAAAATGGTTGTCTCATCACGAATCCCACTCCATCCATAGATTACAGGGCTCACCGTCGCCGACATATTACGGTGTTGGTTTTCGAGCCTTTTGTGTTAAAAAGACACGTGTAATCATCTCTCGCTGAACAGCTTTGTGGGTCGAAATAAAAAAATAAAAACATAAAAAAGGACCCACGAAAACCGAGAATGCTTCGCATCCGCTAGTCGCATGAGGCCCTCAGGGTTTTCGCGTGGATCGTCGACGCATAGCAAGTAGCTTTTTGCACCGGGCTCAGTTATTTTGCATATGAAGCATCAGAAGCACCCGCCAACAGATGTCAGGGTGGTCGATTTTTAAGGGTCCCAAATTGTAGTCCCATATCCAATTTTTCTCCAGACTGTCGTGATATTTACTTTTGTAAGTTTGCCGATTCGTATGCAAGACGGTCTTTGGATTTTGCGTTTCGTTGACAGCTTCATTCGATCGAAATTGCTCCGAGGTGTGTATTATCATAACGTCGCTGAAAATCAATTATCCTTACTTAAATAAAAAGCGTGAAAAGACGTGTTCCCTTCGTGTTGAGGTTGGCACTTTAAATTCTTGAGTGCAATTTACTTTTTTGGAATGACGCGGAGACCAGCAGCTTCTTTTTCGTGTGCGCAAGGGAAAAAAGTTTTTATGGCATACATTACATTCACCGTGTTTTACTCAAGAAAATAAAAAATAAACGTAGAGTATTTTGAAGTACGTTTTGATATATGCTCTATATTATTTTTATCAAGAAATTGAAGAAATTATTGAATTAAATTTTGGTCAGGACCCAGAATGATTAGAATTTTGGCCTGCGTAATTTATTCACTTCCTTGTCCAATCTTCAATTTTAATATTACTCATGTATGTTAAAATACGTTTGTTTTTAACGTTCATTCAGTAGGACGAATCACATTTTAATAAAAAAAATGTCTAATTTCTTGTAGATTTAGTAAATCGCAAAAGAAGTAATCAATCAGCAAATTGTTTCGAAGTTAGCATAATGGCTATTTACCTCATTTTTCATATTAATTTCAGAAAGTTAACTCCGACTCACGGTGCCTTTGTGTGCATATCATAAATAATTACAGTAAATGATTTTACAAACTAAAAAGATCGATTCCTCCGGAGAAAAAAAAAGTGAGTGTACGTACATCAGAAACAATATTCATCAGAATTGCGTTCAGTTTCAAAATTAGAACTTAAAAAGTTTCCCAAACCTATCCTCAATTTTTATTGTCCTGAACCAAAAAAATAAAATTTACTTTTTTTAGTATTCGTCAAGAAACTTGAAATAAACAAGATAAGGAAAAATAATCCTATAATCCTATAAGAAAAATACTGCTAAGGAAAGAGCAACTTTATATTTCGAGATGTTTTTGACTTTGATGAATGAGTGGATTAATTAAACATTCCAATGAAGTATTGTAAGTTCCTTATAGTAATTTATTAACCACAATATTTGTTTTGAAGGACATATTCATGATTCAAAGTGGAATATTCTATTTTTATATGCAGTGTACCTTGAGAATTAAAAAAAAAGTCGATTCTCCATGAAAAACCTTGACAAAGAAAATTGCTATAGGTACAAAGTGAAAACGTCGATACAGTACTGAAAATAGCACTTTCATGGTTTCTGCCGGTTTCAGGCGCTGGAATGTTCTACCGCTTATAATTATTTAACTCGGCTTTTCAAGGAAAAAATATATCAGTAGATCTAAAGAAGAAGATATTGATACAACTTTTGAATTTTCACATTTTATTTTCCCTGCATTGCTTTATTTTATTTTCCATGCAGCACCCCACTGATTCTTTCACTTTGTCATATTTTTCCAAAATACTTAACTCAATTATATTTTTCAATTAGTAATAATTAATAGCTTCGGATTGAAAGTGTTTGGAATTTAAGAAAATATATATTGAACCATGTTGAATTAAAAACGCTCCAAATCAAACAATATTAGAGTAGGTAAAATTTTGAAAAAGGAAAATATTTCAAATGGAATCAAAGGAATTGAACTTGTACAATTTCTAAATAAAAGCGTTTGAAATTGAATTGATAAATTGCAAAGCGTTCGAAATTAAACAATTTTATTTTGCATTGAAGAATCTCGAAACTGGATGATTTCAAATTCAAATTTCGAAAATAGGACAATCTCAAATCGTTAAAAATTGAAGATTTTCAAGTGAGAATTTTTAAAATAGGATTATTTAAAATTCGAAGTAATGGAAATAGTATAGTTTTTTTATTAAAAGCGTTCAAAATTGAATAACTTAAAATTAAAAACTTTCAAATTTAAAAAATTTCAAGTCGATACTATTAAAATTTTGCAATTTAAACTTGAGAACTATATTGAATCTTTCGAAGTCAAAGCTTCTGAAATGCTAGATTTTTAAATTGTTATTAAATTTAAAAAAATTGTAATTTCACAGTAAACTTGATCAGAAGAATTGTTCAAAGATTGAAAATAAATTCACTGTCATTTTTACGTTCAAGAATGAAAAAATTTTCAATTATAAATTTTTAAAATTGAATTATTCGAAAAAACGTTCAAAAGAAAAAGAAATTTTAAATAAGAAACTTTGAAAATGAAAAAATATCTACTACGGAACGTTGATAAAATTAAAGCAATTCAAACTTTCTTTAAAAAAAAATAAATTTTAGTTACCAAGAAGTGCGATATTAAAACTTTTGTATACCCAAACCTTTTAAAATTCAAATTATTTTAGTAAAATTTAGTTTAAAATTTTTTTAAAAAACGTACGTAAGGGAAAAATTGAAAATTAAACGTTCAACCTGAAAATTCAGAACTCTAAAATTGTAACTATTCCAAATTAAAAAATTATTCAATACTGGCGTATTAATTTCAGACAGAAGGTATTGTGTGTTTTCAGAAAGCTTCGCTTCTGTTCTTGGTATACTACCCTGCAGATACTCTATAGTTTATAATTAACCTTATAGTACAGTGGCTAATTCAATTTTTTTTGAGTTTGAAACGTTCAATATTTTGGCTTGAATTTGAGAAATTATTGTCTTAATTTTTAATTGTTTTGAATCTATTTTGGAGGGATTTTGTTCAAATTTGTTTAATTACAAATCCTCTAAACTGAAAATTGTGCATCTATTAAGTATTTCAATTTGATCTTTTACGCCTTCGAAGAATTTAAAAAATCAGACAATTTGGTACGCTTATAGTTGAGACCAACAACTTTGTATGTTCGAATCTAAAATTATTAAATTTGACAGTAACTAAAATTAAACCCAATAAATTTATAATCTTTAAATCTAAATTTATAAAATTTCAAAGTGACTATAAAGCCTCTTAATATATAAATGTGAAACTACAATATTGTGAACTTTGAAATTGGAAACCTCGAATCTATAATTTTTAATTGAAATCATAGTAATTTTAAAGACGATGCATATTATATTATTGATAAGTATCATATCATGTAGTATCCAGCATCAAGTGACATTCGAAGTGATTGGATAGATTGTTTTTACTGAAACACGTGATTTCTATGAAAAAAAATCATTGTCATTTTCACCTTTCAATACTGAGGAATTTTAAATATTGTGAACCTTTAGAGTTTAATTATTTTAAAAACTGTGAAAATTATATGCTTCCTAATAGAAAACTCTCAAAATTAGTGAATTTAAACTTAAAGAGTTTGAAATAAAACCATTCCAAACTTCAATTAAAAATGGAAGCATTCTTAAATTATGATCTTGAAAATAATTCGTTAAAAATAAATCACTTTCAAATTGTGCATCACAATTTTTAAAATTGAATCATTTAAATCTAAAGTTCAAAATTAAAAACTTAAAGATGAATGCTAGTTTTTGGTTTTATGGCGGTGGTGTCCGTAAATGAACAGATTGCCATTTTTAATTATCTTCCTTCGGTATCTCAGGTTTCCAAATTTAAAATTCGTAATTTTTGCTTTTTATTGTTTCTTATGCTCAAAGGGGCGGGGTAGAGGATAAAAAATCACTAAATATTTTAGGCAAAATTCAAAAACATGTTGCCATTTTTAAATGATCTGCCTTCCGTATCTCGGCTTTCCAAATTTATAATTTCATAGATGCCATTTTTTATTTGTCTGCCTTTAAGTCTTTCAGGTTTTGAAATTTATAACTTTGTAATTTTTACTTTTTATTGTGTCTTATGCTCAAGTGGGGGGGGAGGGGGGTAGAGAATATAGAAACACTAAAAAGTTTTTTAGTAAAAATCCAAAAACAGATTGCCATTTTTATTTTTCTGCTTTTCCGTATCATTACGTTCAGATTTTTAACTTTATAGCTTCGCTCTTTTAATTGTTCTTATGCTCATTACGAAATTAACAGTGGATGAAAATCATCATTCTAAAAGAATAAGTGTTGTGGAATAGTATTTCAGGATTTTAGGTCAATGTTAAAATATGAACTCAATGTTCCAAATTTACGTTTGTATACATTGATCATAGATAAATATGCATTGAAAAAATGTTAAAAGGGTGTTATTATATTTCAGTTATATAGAACAATAATTGATTTTATATGTGTATTATTAAAAAAATAAATTAAAAATCGACGCACAAAAAATTGTCTTATGGTGAAAAGTGCGCTGAAATGTACCAAAAACTATAATACCAAATATGTAACTTTCTTGAATAAACCACTGAAGAGGATGGAGCCGAATCGTCTGATGAAAATCTAAATATTCTTCATCATTCACGGACCACAAAGCCACCAAACCAAAAACAAGTATTATTACTGAGGGTCGCAAAAAGCCCCGGACAATTAAAAATAAATGATAAAGTATTTCCATGCGAAGGGAACAACTTCATGTTGAACACTCGCAATTATTTTCTATATAAATATATAAGAAACAAACACAAATCCTGGGGCAAAATCCCAAAATTAGTCACCGCTTTCCTGTTCTGCATGGCATAATTATTTCATAAGATGTCGAAATGACGTTTATTCACTAATAAACTCTCACATGTCAAAAGCGAGCGGAAACATAGGAGCTTCAATGTGGACAAAGTGAATGAAAGAAACTGAAGACTATTTTATATAATTTAAAATCGATTAAGATTAAAACAGATTGCTTATTGTAATTTAAACAATAATAAATGATGAAAATACTGTACAAATCAATTGGATTTCCCACATTTGGCTCAGATTTATCATCATTAGTTTTAATAAGGAAGTTTAAATACTCAAATATAAAAAAATGCGGTCATATATTTGATTTTATTGCCAAATTGCTAAATAAGCCGTCAAATTACCGTCCCACGAATCTCGCCAAATTAATGAGCCGTAACAGATGCAGGTGCGAAGAACCAAGTAGGACAGGAGCAGGCCATAAGTAAAAGCGGATTTCGAGGAAAGATTAGCGATCTAAATGACGAAAACTTTCATTGCACATTTATTTCAAGATTTATTTTTGAGCAATGAAGAAAATTAATGGTATAGAGAGTGGAAGTAAATATCCATAACAGAAATTTTAGTTTACCCCTCGTCAAATTTTTCACGATTGTGCGTGGTAAAGAATTTGTGGTTAAGGAAATAAAATTTAAATGAAGGTATCCAATAAGTTTTTGGCCTCCTACAAGGACCTAATTTCATTATACTTATCTTCTCAGAGACAAATTTACAATTCCTAAACCGGTGTGATGCTGGCATCGTACCAGTTGTTTCTCTGCTATTTATTCTGAAAAATTCTGTGAGTTGAATGAAAAAAACGACGCACTTATTCACTACTAACATCAGATAAATCCCGCGATCCCAAAAACTAAAAAATTGAAAAAAAAGCTTTCAGATTCCAGATCTCTTACTGTGACCTGATAGATTCCATAAGATCTATGGCGAGATTTGAAACAGTTTTTCAATCATTTATGGGTCTGCTGAATCTTGAAATCGGCGAAACCTTGAAAATCTTAAAAGGGCGTTCAAAAATATAAATATAAAATATAAATGTGAATAACAATTTTTTTTTAATGTTTGAAAAAACTAAAATTACTGATTTTATTTTTTTGAGGATTTCTTGATGATAATAACTTATTTGATGAAACTGTTAGTGATGATGTTTTTTCCTTGATGATGATGATTTATTTTATTTTAACTGAAAATTAGACTCATACTTTTTTGGCTGAAAATGGATCGTTTATAGTTCACAATTCAACTATTAAATTTTGAATTGAGAATTTATCTTTTCTGGTTTTATTTTCAAGCATTTGTTTGAAAGTTGAACTCCTTTGTTAAACATTCATTTTGTTGGTTGAAGTTTAATTTTTTTTTTTAACCGAAAATTCAACTATTTCATTATTGGTAAAAAATTTATCGCTTTTATTTTAAAACTCAACTATTGGGTATAAAAATTCAACTGTTATTGAAAACTCGTCTTTTTTGTGGGAAAATTCTATTACTTCCGCAGAAAATCCAACTATTTGGTTGAAAATTAATCTCTTGGTGGGAAATTAACTTTTTGGTTGAAAACCCATATTTTTGGGTTGAAAATTTAACTTTGTCTGGAGACTTCGCCTTTTTGGTTTGAAAATTCAACAATTTTGTTAATTTTTTTTGCTTTCTTGGCTGAAAAATCCTTCCTGATTGAAGATTTAACTTTTTTTTTTTAAATTCTTCTTTTTCGTTTGAAAATTCATCTCTGTTGGCAGAAATTTTTGTTATTAACAATGCGACAGTTTGGTTAGAAGTTAATCCGACTTTTTTGTAAATTAACCTATTTTTTAAAGAAATCGTTCTTTTTTGTTGAATTCAGCTGTACTTTATTTAAAACTAACATCTTTTTTAGTTGAAATATCAACAATTTATCACATCGTTACAATTTGCACGTATTTGTGTAAAATTAATTTTTTTAAATTTAAGATTCATAATTTTTAATGAAAATTCAACTATTTTGTTGACAATTTTTTTTTTAATTTAACTATTTTGCAAAAAAATTTTAAATTTTGTTGAAAATTTAACTATTTTGTTACATTCTTTTTTTCTGGATAGAAAATACGTTTTTTTCTATCGAAAATTCAACTTTCTTCTAAGGAATTGTTTTTGAATTGAAAATTCAACTCCGTTTAGTTCGTCCGTTTTGCTTGAATGTTCCGTTATTTTTTTGAAAATTAAACTAGTTTGTGAAAAAGTCGTCTTTTTGGCTTAGAAAGTCAACTGTTTCGTTCAAAATTCATGTTTTCCAGTAGCAAAATTCTTGGTTGAAAATTCAACGATCATCTGAAAAATTCGTCTTTTTTGTTTGAAATTTCGAATATTTGGTTAAAAATATAACTATTTTTGGTTAAAGTTAATTGCTTTTAGCTTGAAAACTTGAATCTTTCGTTGAAAATTCATCTCTTTTGGTAGAAAATTCATTTTGTTGTTGAAATTATATTATTTTATTGAAAATGCAACATATTTTAAGTTGAAATCTTAAGTCTTTCTTATTTAATTGAATTTAGTACCTATTCATTAGTTTTACAGAAAAGAATTCATTCCCCTATTATTTCCCTATTTTCGTGAAAAATGAGCCTATTTCATTCCTAACATGAAATCAAAGGAAAAAATTTTATCACAAACGGGAGGGTGGAGGATATATTTTCGTATTTGTGATGTCATTCTGGGGGTTCAGGCTTTGTGGGATGATCTGTAATAAAGAAGTGGAGGGATGGAAGAAGTGTGTAAAATAGCTTAACGTAGATTTTAAACAGTCCCTAATTTGATATTAGATTTTCGTTACTCTGAATCATTGATTTTTTGATTCTGTATTAACTTTGAACAGGTTTTCCGAAGTGAATAGCCCTTCCAAAAAATCAGTTACTAGCGTACCCAGTTTACGTTATCAAAAAAATGTCTTAATACAAGGCACGTAAAACCACGTAAATTATTTCCAGGCAACGCATTTGAAGATCGTTACCTTATGATTTATTTTCATCTCTCAAGGTCATTTGGAGTGGAAGCCGACAAAGCAGTTATGCATCTTCCATCAGGGCGTAGATTACCAAAGTTTTTGTCATGAAAGTATGTTTTCGAAAGACGCCATTTGTTCTTGCCAACTCGCTGTGCCTGTCTCTCGAAAGTCTCAGAAGCGTGTCGAATAGGGGACAGTAGCAAACACGTTTACTTATCGGATCAAAGTAAAAACGAGAGTGCAAGCAGCGCAAATTCATTTCTGAGCAAGGTGGAAAATGGTTGGGGTCGCGAATAAGGCGCCAATCATATTGTAACCGAACCAGAATTAATCGTAGTTTACTCTTGTCGTACTCTTGTAGTCTATTCTCGTCGCAGATTACTGTTGTAGTCTAATCTCATCGTAGACTACTCTCGTCGTACACTACTATTGTCCTAGTCTATTCTCGTCGTTGAATACTCTCGTCGTAGCCTACTATTGTTGTAGTCTCTTCTCTTCGTAGACTACTCTTGTCGTAGACAACTCTCGTAGTAGATTACTCTCATCATAGACTACTCTTGTCGTAGATTACTCTTGTAGTAGTGTATTCTCGTCGTTAAATACTCTCGTCATAGTCTACTCTCGTCGTAGTCTCTTCTCGACGTAGACTACTCTCGTCGTAGTTTCTTCTCGACGTAGACTACTCTTGTCGTAGACAACTCTCGTAGTAGACTACTCACATCATGGACTACTCTTGTCGTAGATTACTCTCATCGTAGACAACTCTTGTACTAGACTACTCTCGTCGTGGATTACTCTTGTCGTAGAACGTAGACTAGTCTTGTCGTAGTCTATTCTCGTCGTAGACTACTCTCGTCGTAGTCTACTTTCATCGTAGACAAATCTTGTGCTAGACTACTCTTGCCATAGACTACTCTGGTCGTAGAACGTAGACTACTCTTGTCCTAGTCTATTCTCTTCGTAGTCTACTCTAGTCGTACTCACTTCTCTTCATAGACTACTCTTGTCGTAGACTACTCTTGTCGTAGACTACTCTTGTCGTAGTCTATTCTCGTCGTAGTCTCTTCTCGTCGTAGACTACTCTTGTCGTAGTCTATTCTCGTCGTAATCTCTCCTTGTCTAAGACTACTCTCGTCGTAGTCTACTCTCATTGTAGACAACTCTCGTGGTAGACTACTTTCGTCAAAGACTACTCTTGTCGTAGTCTACTCTCATTGTAGACAACTCTTGTGGTAGACTACTCTCGTCATAGACTACTCCTGTCGTAGTCTATTTTCGTTGTTGACTACTCTCATCACAGTCTACTCTCGTCGTAGTCTCTTCTCGACGTAGACTACTCTCGTCGTAGTCTACTCTGATCGTAGACAACTCTTGTGCTAGACTACTCTCGTCGTAGATTACTCTTGCCGTAAAACGTAGACTACTCTTGGCGTAGTCAATTCTCATCGTTGACTACTCTCGTCGTAGTCTACTCTAGTCGTACTCACTTCTCGTCGTAGACTACTCTTGTCGTAGATTACTCTTGTCGTAGTCTATTCTCGTCGTAGTCCATTCTCGTCGTAGTCTCTTCTCGTCGTAGACTACTCTCGTCATAGACTACTCTTGTTGTAGAACGTAGACTACTCTTGTCGTAGTCTATTCTCGCCGTTGACTACTCTCGCCGTAGTCTATTCTAGTCGTACTCGCTTCTCGTTGTAGACTACTCTTGTCGTAGTCTATTCTCGTCGTAGTTTCTTCTCGTCGTAGACTACTCTCGCCGTAGTCTAATCTCATTGTAGAGAAGTCTGGTGGTAGACTACTCTTGTCGTAGTCTATTCTCGTCGTAGTCTCTCCTCGTCGTAGACTACTCTCGTCGTAGACTACTCTCGTCGTAGTCTACTCTCATTGTAGACAACTCTCGTCGTAGTCTACTCTCATTGTAGACAACTCTCGTTGTAGACTACTCTCGACAAAGACTACTTCTGTCGTAGTCTACTCTCATTGTAGACAACTCTCGTTGTAGACTACTCTCGACAAAGACTACTTCTGTCGTAGTCCACTCTCATTGTAGACAACTCTCATGGTAGACTACTCTCGTCATAGACTACTCTTGTCGTAGAACGTAGACTACTCTTTTCGTAGTCTATTCTCGTCGTTGACTACTCTCGCCGTAGTCTATTCTAGTCGTACTCGCTTCTCGTTGTAGACTACTCTTGTCGTAGTCTATTCTAGTCGTAGTTTCTTCTCGTCGGTGACTACTCTTGTCGTAGTCTATTCTCGTCGTAGTCTACTCTCATTTTAGACAACTCTCGTGGTAGACTACTCTTGTCATAGACTACTCTTGTCGTAGTCCATTCTTGTCGTTGACAACTCTCGTCGTAGTCCACCCTCATTGTAGACAATTCTCGTTGTAGACTACTCTCGTCAAAGAATACTCCTGTCGTAGTCCACTCTCATTGTAGACAACTCTTATAGTAGACAACTCTCGTCATAGAATACTCTTGTCGTAGAACGTAGACTACTCTTGTCGTAGTCTATTCTCG
>CAKNYM010052936.1:443337-477943 GCA_932195095.1 Andricus curvator | reverse complement strand
GAGTATATTTTACTTACGGTACTTAGTAGGCTGATACCTCTGTAATTGCTGCAGTTGCTTTTGTCTCCCTTTTTTTTGTATATTGGTACGATAATCGCTTTTCTCCAATCGTCTGGGACTTTTCCTGTCTCGATACACAAATTTATCAATTCGCACAACCTGTGAGGCATGTACTCGCCACCGTATTTAAGCATTTCAGCGCTAATACTGTCTGCACCAGCAGCCTTACCGTTTTTCAAGTTCTTTATTATGTCTCTGACCTCAGTGACACAGACTTTCTCAATTGGGTTTTCTAATGCATTATGTTCTATGTCGCAGTTTTGTTGTCCTATATCTTCACCTTCTAATAGTTCTTTAAAAGAGTCTTTTAAAGCGTCTACTATCCCGTCTATATCATATAGCATTTTACCTTTGCTGTTTCTCATGCTGGCAAACTCTGTACTTTTACTTTCCTTCAACTGTTTATATAATAGTTTCATAGTTCCTTCAAAGCTGTTTTGTATTTTCCTCTCTTCTTCTCTTCTTCTGTTCTCATTTTCTCTTTACTCTCTTTGACTAGTCGTTTAGCTTTCCTATTTTTGTGTCTGTAATCATTCTTGAGCCTATTTCTCTCATCATCGCTAAGACCTGTCATGTTCAGCGTTTTTTTGTGCGATTTTTCTTTTTCTTTTTGGGCTGCCGCAATTTCATCATTCCACCACGCATCGCCAGACTTTCTCCCTACCACTGCCGTACCACACTCTTCAATCGCACTTTTAACAATGGTATCCCGTAATAAAGTCCACGCGCCCTCTATATCTTTATTCCTTTCAAGCGGCTCCCAAATTGCCTTATCTATGCGTTCGTTTATCTTATTCTGAAAATCTATTCGCACTTCCGGTTTCTGTAAATCTTCAACCATGATTCGCGTTTGTTTCGTTTGTTTGGTTCTCTTTCTTCTCCATCCCCGCCCTAAGTTCATTCTGGAGACTAAAAGGTAATGATCAGTATTGCATTCGGATCCCCTCATGACTCTTGTATCTATAACTAGTTCTCTTAGTCTTTCATCTGCAATAACGAAGTCAATTATACTGCGGTTATTTCCTTTACACCAGGTGTAAGTGTGGATCATTTTATGTCGAAACCAAGTATTTGTAACAAATAGGCCCTTTTCTAAGCATAAGCTAACTAACTTTTCCCCGTTATAATTTTTTCTTGGATCCCCAAATTTACCTAGTACCCTATCTGTATCTGTATCCTGACGTTGAACGCCGACCCATCCGTTCATATCTCCTAACAGAATTATTCTTTCACCTTGATCGCAAGTACTTATTGTGTCATTTAAAGCAGGCCTGCCCAAGTAGGGGAAAACTGCTCATTTTCCAGATGGGAATTTAACACCACCACCGACCTCTATTCATTCAACTTCACGACAGCGATCACCCCCCAAACCTCTGGACCTGTGAAGAGGGACGTGGTGGTGGAACTCGAACATGTGGTGAACGAGCAGTTTTCCCCTACTTGGGCAGGCCTGATTTAAAGTGTCCCAGAAAGCGTCTTTGACTTCTCGCGGCTCAATGTCAACTGGGGCGTAGCACGCTATGATAAATAACCTTCTGATTCCTACCTTCATTCTAGCCCACAATAATCTGGGAGATACAAAATCATGATCTTTGAGATGCTGTCTTGCTTTTTCATTCATAATTAAACCGACCCCTTGACTACGATTTGATTCACTACCTACTCCTGACCATATTTCAAAACCGCCTTTCAACACCCCATTTTCTATGTTTCTAATTTCGCAACCCTTTTTCTTCGTCTCAGGTACACATAAAATATCTAGTTTCCTTGCATGCATAGTTTCTCGTAGTTCTCTTACTTTAAGGTCATTCACTCCTCTAGCATTCCAGACACCCAGTCTCCATTCATCGCCTGAAACTCGACCTTTACGTTTACCGTGTGTATGCATTTCGTCAATCCAAGTTTCAGTCCATTCCGAGGCTACTTTATTGTTTGTATTATTCATGTTTAGATTGTACACCCAACTATCACCTTTATGCGCGAAATTTGTTTTGCGAGCCGAAATCATGTCCAAGTTAAGTGATTATTCGTCGTACGGTGGATAGTCTATCTGTAACGTCAGTCCCACCAATACTTCTGTTACTGTGTGGGGGGAGGAGGTGAGGACAGAGAAAGGAAACCGAGAGTCTCAATTGGTTGGTGATTTATGCTGAGAAGGTTACCAGCCTTCAGCAGCGTTGTATTTGATAGGAGTTAATATGTGCCCAAAGCCGAATCCTGGCCTACCTCTAAAACAGAAGCCAATAAGTCTTTCTTTTTTTTTTCAATTTGAAAAAGAGTTATATATAGATATAGATGAAATTTGCTCCTGGTTGAAGCATTAAAATAGTTATAATAATTGAACTGCAATATTATAAGTTTTAGGGAGAATTTAAGATGCATTTAGGAGTCTTCGAAAATGACGCGTCAATGCAATATTATAATTTTTAATCCCTGGCAATTTGCGAAAAGCTTTAACATGTGAGGATTTCTTGAAAATTTTGAAATTCCTTAATCCCTGGAAAAAGCCCTAAGATGTCAGAAATTCTCAGAAGAACAATTTTTTGAGGTGCCGTTGAAACTATTAAAACCAGACGAAAATTTTCCCAATTAATCCCTCGAAGCTCTCATTATAGTATTTTTAAAGTTTACCCCCCCCCTTCCCCCTCTCTGAAATTAAATGAGGCCTGATAGTCTAAATTTTGATTTCTAAAAATGTTTGAAGATATTTTACTTCAGCAAAAATTAATATAAATTGGTATAAAAGAAAAACTTATCTTTGAAAAAAAAGGTTTCGAGCTCTTCTATTTTCTCTTCACTTTTCAGATTACACTTGAGTTACGCGGTATAATTAAATTGAAAAACTATACGCGGTTAAAAAAAATATTGTGTGAAATTTTGTGTACAAAGATACACAGTTTAAAAGAAAAATCATCAAAATTGTAGAATTTTATATTTGGTTTCTTTCGCAATTTTTGAAACACGTCCTACTTCTTCAATAAAATTAATTTGCGACCAACAAAAAACAAAGAAATTTTGAAGAAAATAGTTCAATTATCACCAAAAAGATTAAATTTTAACTTAAATGGTGAATCTTTAACCAAAAGATTAATTTTTACCAAAGTTATTGACATTTCAACCAAATAATTGAATTTCCAATAAAAAAGATGAATTCTTAACAAAAGTTGTAATAGTTGATATTTTAACGAAAAAAAATTTTAATTTTAAGTAAAGAACATTAAAAAAAAAGTTTTTAATCAGTGACGTTCGCTGACCGAATCAGTAATTTTGAATGATCTAAATTTTAATTTTAATTAATTAAGTCATTAATTTACAATGATGTAATCATTAACATATGAGTAATGAAATTAGATATTTTGAATTATATCTCTAGTAACTTTCACGAATTAAATCAGTCATTCTTATTCATATAATCCGTGACTTTTAATGTGTAATTAGTCATTTATGGTGAATTTAAATCATTTATTAAAAGATATGAACTTAATGAAGAATTTTAATTCAGGAATAATTTTACTATTATATCACAACAGATAAATCAGTCACTTCTATTGATATTCTGTCATCAATATTGACTGATTTATCTGTTGAAACTGATTTTTCCATCAAAGTATGCTCAAATGATTTAATGAGACAATTTTTGACTGATTCAAATTTAGAGTGTTGATACTGAAAATTTTGAATTATACAGAAATAAACGATGACAATTTCAAATTTAAACTTTCGGTTAATTCCCAGTGTAAGAATTGCATAGAAAAAGTGATCAAATGAGGCAAGAAAGGATAAAAACATCTGTAAATGGAATGGGATAAAACCAAAAATAGAAGGATAACATTTTTGAAAAGTGCAGGAAATGAACAAAAAATTATACTTAAAGGCTGGAAGGTGATAGAAATTTTGAACAGAAAAAATTGGGTAATTTCATAAAAAGAGATAGGAAGGTGAGTAAATGTAAGTGAATAGAATATTAGAAAGCGGAATGTTGTAAAAGATGATAAAGCGAGATAGAAAATGATTGATTAATTGGAAACAGGAATAGGATGGAAAGTAAGAAAATCAGATACCTCTTTCCGGGGTAATTATGGATCATTCGGCGTGATTATGGATCAATTTTTATGCTTTATTTAGTGAATTATTATTATTTTTTAATTCTATTATAAGAAAAGAAAAATTTCTACGGAGTAATACTTTGATCAATATTCACCCCGGGTCACGTTTTAGGAGGAAAGCAATTTTTCAATCCAAAAATCCGTCAAAATTTTTTAAAATACAGTTAGTCTCCTGCAGAGAAAAAAGTGGGGTTACGAAACGTTGCAGGTAATCTTTCAAGTAGGGTAATAATCAGCTGATTACTTCAAACTGAGGTAAACTTTCCGTGGCTACAGACCTCTAGCGGTATCCGCCGGAGATATCTGCGATTCGCTACAGAAAGTTTGCCTCAGTTTGGTGTACCCACCTCGTGTTTAGCCTGCTTGACCGATTACCTGCAAATTTCGTACCCGCACTTTTTTCTGCGATTTTGCTAATTACTGATTATTTTTATGGAGAAACAAGAAAAAATCTATCACTGACGTTAATAAATTACTGATACACTACCGAGACCTTAATAGACCATTTCTCGTTTCTCATAGTCTAGAAAAAACAGTTGTCGACCCGGTTCGAATCCGGGCCGAGACAGATTTTATCTCGTTTCTCCATAAAAATGATTAGTAATCAGCAAAATTAACATCAACAATTATTTTAATAACTCCCTGATTGACAAAACAACATCTATAAAAAAACTGAACTTCTTAGATTGAAAAATTCTTAAATTCTCTGAGTAGGTACCTAATCTAGTTGTCTAATTTATGATTCTCTTTCATGAATAAAATGCAGTGTTTTTTTTTTTAATTTTAAGTGCTTGCAGGCACAAGAACAGACACGTGAACTTTCTCACCAAACTTCGTCGACTCTGATGTTCGTGTCTTGCTTAAGACGCCTTCCAGCCAAACTAGGCAGTTTTAATGTTTGTCTGGTTCCTTCTTTGAAATTCTGACACGCACCTCTTTTTTCACACATTGTTCTTAAGGCATATTCTAAGAAAGAATCCTAGAATCTATTTTTTAGCCTTTGGCTTTGGGTACAGATGTCAGCTAAGACACGCAATGAATGAATAGTTTGTTCTGATTCTTGATACAGTTTAAGTGAAACAGAAATTAGGTGATTTGAGGTGATTGCCTAGACAAATTGCCCTTTTAGAATTTTGAGTCACCTTCTCTGAGCATTGTGATTCAAATTTGCAGAAAAGAACGTAACCCTTAATTTGCATTATACGATACATCTCAATCACCTTTATGAATTGAAAGTTAGTTTCCAAAATATGTGTTATATAATTTACTAAATTGTAGAATTCAATTTGAATAATTTTGAAGAGATTTTAATTTATTATGATTTGTATATAGAACTAGAATCATCAATCGCACCCTACGCGCGCGTGTATTTTTTCGATTATAGGGCAAAAACCATTTTTAATCAAAAATAAAAAACTTTAATAACTATTTATTTTTTCAAGTTTATTTGTTTTCAAAATTATATGAGGATGATTTACCTACAATTCGTGAGAAAATTAAATTAGATCCTTAAAGATCAAAAACAGTTGAACTCATACAGAAAGACGAATTTTCAACAAAAAAGTTGAATCCTCAACCAGAAAATATTAATTTTCAAACACTTGCATTTTCAACAAAAATCGATGAAAGTGTTACTAGCAGAAATAATTTTTCGACAAAATAGTTCAATTTTTCAAACGAAAAATATAAATTTTTAACAAACAGTTAATTTTTAACCAAATAGTTTAATTTTCAACCAAATAGATCAATTTTCTACCAAGAAGATTAATTTTCTACCACAAACGGCGATCTCTACGAAATAGTTACATTTTCAACCAAAAAAATGACTTTTCAACTAAAATGATATACCTTCAACAATAAAAAAATAAATTTTTACCAACAGGAGTTGAATTTTCAACCAGAAAAGTTTTGTTTTAAATGAAAACAGTTGAATTCATAAAAAAAAGTATTTCAATAAAATAGTGGAACCCTCAACTACAAAAGAATAATTTTCAACCAAAAATATGAATTTTTAACCAAGAAGATTAATTTCCTGTCAAAAGACAAATTTTCAATAAAACAATTACATTTTCTACCGAAGATATGAATTTTTAAATAAAACAATGAACTTTTTACAAAGAAGGTAAATTTTTAACGAAGTAGTTCAATTAATAACCAAGCAGTTGAATTATTAATATAAAAAAGATGAATTTTCGAAGACAAAACGTAATAGTTGATATTTTAACTAAAAAATATTTTTACTTTAAATCAAAATAATATTAAAATTAAAATTCTTATCGGAAGGGATGCATTTATAAACATCTTGTAAACTGACTCAAATTATTCACAAAATTTTGAAGAATCATTCGAAATTTTTAAAAATGCCTTAAAAACATCCAGATTTTTTTCGAATATTTTGGGAATCCCTTGAAACGTTTTGAAGTCTTTTTAAATATTTTCTTAAGATTAATTAAAAATAATCATTTAAAATTTTTCCAGGTATCTTAGGAAAAATTTTTTATCATCTTGAATGTTTTGAAATCTTTTGTAATGTCTTAAAACCTTTCAAGTTTTTTTTTAAATTAATTTTTCAATAGATAAAATCATTCAAAATTTCTCTAGGAACCTTAAAATTTTTTTATTCTTTTAAGACCTTTAAAAATTCATAAAAATCTTCTAAATTTTTGTTCAAACTTTTCAAAAATCTACATTATGATAAAAATATTTTGAAAACTTTAAAAATCTTTCTAGAGATATAAACGTTTTGTTTAGAGTAATTTAATAAATAAGTTCAATTTAATTTATATTTAAGTGATTACAAATGATTTTCACTTTTTGCAATGGATGGATTTCAAGGGATTTGAAAGAATTTCAAGAGATTTGAAAAACGTATTTAAGGTGTTTCAAGGAACTTCACAATATTTAAAGTATTTCATTGCATCTCCAATGATTTCTGCTATTTCAAGGGATTTGAACGTTTTCTTTTCCATGAAAATTTAGTGGAAAGATTTCAAGAGATTTTAAGGAATTAAAAAGGACTACAAGACATTAAAATATTCCAGGCAATTTAAAGGAAATTTTGAGGATTTCCAAAGATTTCAAGCTATTTTTAGAAAAAATTGGGAAAATTAGTGAAATCAAATGAATATTTCAAAGGATTTATAGCGATTTCAGAGCTTTTTAGGGATTGCACCAGTTTTACTTTTAGGGAACTTTAATAAATAAGTTCAATTAAATTAATTTTTAATGTATTTCAAATGATTCATATTTATTTCAATGATTTTTCACGGCCTGAAGAGGAAATATTTTAAGGGATTTCTAAAGAACTTTGTAAAATAATTTAAATTAAAATAAATTTCAAGATATTTTACAAGATTTAAAGGATTTTATTGAATCTCCGAAAATTTCTAAGGACTTAAAAGATTTCTTGTGATTTATACTGTTTTTAGAGAACTTTAATGAAGACGTTCAACTTAATTTATATGCAAGGGGGATTTATGCTTTTTTTTAAACCGATTTTTGCTCTTCTCCAAGATTTCACAAGATTTAAGTGATTTTAGAGGATCTTCAATTATTTTAAAGATTTTAGATGATTTTACAAATTTCAAGGTGTTTCAACGGATTTCTAGACAACTGTAGGGAATATATTTTATTTTCAAGGGATTTTTAATCATTTCTACAGATATCTATCTATTCAACAGATTTCAAAGTTATTCAAAACAGGTAAACAAATTTCAAGAAATTTATATAGATTTTAACAGATTTTATGGATTTAAAGTGATTCCAAAGGATTTCCAAGGATTATAATGAAATTTTAATGAAAACGAGATGTTTGTGTATTCTTATATGAGATTATTAAGATTATTACTCTCATGCAATATTGCAATCTTGCAATCTACTGTTCGCCAAAAATCCGAGTAATCATCCCCTTGGATTTGAATTAGTAAAAATTAATGGAATGGCATTTTTATGGTAATTCTTAAACTCGTTTTTAAATAGATCAAGAGTTTGATTGAGAGGTCGATTAGTGACTACTCAATTCATCATGTTTTGATTTTCTTCACAATATATTCAAAACTAGTTTGCACGATTGGAAGGTAATCCAGACACAAATTCATAACTGGCTTTTCTGACAACGATCGTATATAATCTACAAGCCTTAGCTATTTGGAGAAGGTGGATCGATAGATGATCGATGAAGACAGGAGACTTCAAGGTGCTAAGCAGACGTACCTTGTAATTATCAAGAAAGAGCTTAATGGGTTTTCGATATAAAAGGTCAAAGAGGTTCTACCGTTTCAAATCTACTGATGTCAATCTTCCGAAAGATCAGTTTTTCTTTTTTGAAATATTTCATCCATCTTTGACCCCATGTAAATAAGACTTCGTTAGGCGTGATTAAAGATTAAGCTCCACTACCACTAAAATAAACTTGCATTATTATTATTACTATTATTATTACTGTCTTGTTAGGCTGGTCCATGTAAGAGCCGTAACACTGCTGTAAAACCTATTGTACAATGCCTATGAAAATTTTTCTTTCACTAAGGAGGGCTTAGAATCACTGTGTGGATTGAATCACAATTAGTGATAACCTGCGGCTGCATCTGATTTTTGAGAAGTACTCCTATTTGACTGAACGTTCGGCCAGGGGAGAGGAAAACTGCAGAAAACCTCGTCCCGAGTTTAGCCGGTTTTTCGAAATAGCTTAACATATGGACTCTTTCTGAGTCGAGATTTACCGCGCAGCTATTATTTAAATAATGAAGAACCTAAATCTAAAGACAATAAGCTTAACCGCCTGACACAAATATGATAAAAAGGATTTTGTACAGTGGCTTTTATACGAATTAAATTTGTGACACCATAAATTGTTCGAATTCCTGAAGTCGTCTGGTCACAGTGGGTCGATGACTATACTTTTTTTTCTACATTACGAAAAAAGTTTTTTTTTCATGCAATTATAAGAAGAAGTGTTCAGAATAGTCGATTTGTGACCTCACGATTTTTGATTCTTCACGCCTTTCGACCTCTCCTCTCTGACCTGTCTTACCACACGTATCCTTACATACATTCGAAGTATATGTCATGTAGAAAAGTTACTACATTTGTTTGGAATGAATCCCTGTATCTCTCCTTCAAGAGTAACTGCGAGTACTTAGTCCTACCTTATTCAAGTACTATAGCTTACATACTAGTAGTAATTCTTCAAGCTTTTATCGTCGCAGTTCATGGAATATTTGCTAATATTTACGCGACTTACGAAAGATAAGACGGACGGGAGTCGAAGTTCTCACGAAGGGACGATAAATCACAATGAATCATTGCCAAGCATTCAAATGGAATGCTTACCTATATAGAAATACAAATAAATGCATTCGCTGAAGAAGATTGAATCCAAGTTTACAACCAGTAGCATCGAGAAGAATGGTGCAAAATAAAATTAAAATGATTTATTTATTTTAGTTCCTTTCAATTTTTAGAAAGCATTCCTCTTCAATTTTTAAATTGATAGTGATAATCATTTTCTACTTTCATTTGCGAGAGGGGCCGTTCAAAAATTGCAACACGCTATTTTGGAAACTTTTGCACCCCTTCCCTTCTTCGTCACAGATAATTACAAAAAGCTTGAACCTCCCAGGGAATGCAACGAAATTAATCATCAACCAAACAGTTTCATTCACAACTAAATAGTTAAAATTTCAAGCAAAAGGGACATATTTTAAACCAATAGTTGAAATAGTCAAAAATGAATTTTCAAACAAAAAAGGCAAATTTTCAACAAAATAGTTCGATTTTCAACCAGAAAAACAAATTAACCAATCCAACAATCCCCCCCCCCCCCACAGCATTTCAAATCAAAATTGTTTCTTCAATTTCATTTGATAAATGCCCGGAATAAAACACAAAACATACAAACATTATATTTTAACAGACTTAAAAACCCAAAATGCTTTCAAGGTATGAGAAATAAGGTGATTTTGCACGAAAATAGAAAAATAGTCGAAATATGTTGCATTTCCAACAAAATAGTTGAATTTTCACCTAAAAGAGATTCATTTTCTACCAACAGAGACAGGATAGAAAAGAGTTAACTTTTAAACCCGAAAAGATGAACTTTCAACCAAGAAAGATGATTTTCACCAAATAGTTGAATTTTCAACAAACATACTGATTTTAGACCATCAGTTGAATTTTTATGGAAAAGAGATGAATTTTTAAACAAATAGTGCTTTTTTCAACCTACTAAGATGAATTTTTAACCAAATAGCAAATTTTCAAACAAAAAATGTATTTCATCTTGATAGTTGGATTTTTAACAGAATAATTCTATTTTCAACAAAATAGTTAAATTTGTAACCACATAGTTGAATTTTCGACCTCTCAAGACGAGTTTTCAACCAAATAGTCGAGTTTTCAAACAAAAAAGATGAGTCTAACTTAATACTTGAATTTTCAACCAAATAATTATATTTAAAAAAATAGGTCAATTTTTAACCACATAGTTAAATTTCCGACCTACAAAGATGCATTTTCAACCAACCATAAAATTAATTATGGACAAAACAGTTGCATTTACGAGCAATAAATGAACTTTCAAGCAAAAGAGACGAATTTTTAAACAAGCAGTTGAATTTTTAACCTTCTAAGATGAATTTTCAGCCAAATAGTTGAATCCTCAACCAAAAAGAGATTTTTGTTCAACCAAACAGTTGCACTTCAATTAAAAAAGATAGCATTTCTACCAAAAGAAATTACATTTTCGACAAAAAAGAGGAATTTTCAACAAAATAGTTAAATCTTTAACCAATTAAATAAATTGTTAACAAAAGTAGTTCAATTTTCAACCAAGAAGTTAAATTTTTCACGAAAAAAATTAATTTTCGATCAAAAATGTAATAGCTGAATTTTTAACTAAAAACGATCAATTTTCAGCGAAAAATGGATTTGGTTAATTTTTAGTTAAGACGATAAATTTTCGATTGAAAAAAAGGATTTTCTACAAAATAGGTTAATCTTCAATCAAATAGTAGAATTTTTAAACAAAAAAGGTGAATTCTAAACCAAAAATCTGATAATAGATTTTTCAATTGAAAATAATTTTCCAATCATTAGAAAAAATGGTTATTCACATTTGAAGGGTTGTAGTACAGAACATTTTTATCGAAAATGGGTTTATTGGATACAAAATTCTTTAAAAATTAAATACACATTGTGGCAAAAGGATTTTTTATTACATCATTTTTTTTTAAATATCATAATATTAAAATTATTAAAAATTTTCAATGCAATTTCAGTTAAAATGTTAAAGTAGTAATAATTTTTTTAACTTGTAGCATTAAGATTTCTTGAAATTATTCTCTGGTAAGGAAAAAAAAATTTTCTTTTGGAATTTTCAGCAAAAAAATGTCTGTCATACCGTGATATCGCGAACCTCAATTTTGTTTCTCTCGGAACAGGTTTACTTTTTTAAACCAAACTTTTTGATTCTCATTCAGGACCCCCATATATTGAGAGTATGTTTTTACTTTTTCAAGAAATTCATTAAATTTTAGTCTTAAAATTCTCCGTCCAATTTTAGGTTAGTATAATTTTGAGATTCTCAACTTACACATCCATTTCCTCGAACCTGGATAACTTTCTTTGATTAAACTTTTTGGCCTCAATTCACCAAGACTTTGGTTCGGAAGTGGAGATTTGTTTTATCTTTAAATAGTATTTTCGACTTTACAGAATGCTTTATCTCTATTTTAAAAAATAATCAACCACCTTCCCTGTATGTCACATTCTGCGTTAAACTCTTCTCCGCTATATGTCATAAATTGTCACAAAACCTGTTAATCCTGCCCCCATCCTCTGAAAGTATGACGTTCTTTTTTAACGGCCCCACAGTATATTTATTAGAATCATATCCCTTATTTTGTTTGCAGAAAAAGGTGAGTAAATAAAATGCAAAATAAAAAAGTAAAGTGTTGTTTTAACACACCTGCAAATCGCATCTACCTGTATTTAGCAAAGTATCTAGGCAACCCTTCATCGTGAATCTAGCTCGCGGGAATAAATTCGTCGGCAATCAAAAGTTTTTCAACAAGAGGAAAAAAAAGTTTGAAGCGTTACTTTTAAGATCGCAAGGTGTTCGCTTGGCAGATAGACCTCTGATTTGCCTAGGGCTAATGTACAGTCTTGTACAATAATAAAGAGTTATATATAGTAGATATTTTAAAATGACTGTTCCTTAAATGATAAGATGAAAAAGGATTGCAATTTTTGAACAGAAATACAATGAAATGTAAAAAATGGATTTTTTTGTCCTTCACAGAACACTCAACATCTAATTTAATGGGAAGCACGTATATTGTAACATTTTTTCAGCATATTTCTATTGAAAACTGTTGGAAAATTTTCAAAAATGTTTAAAATTGACGAAATGGCGACCGTTTTTCAGAAAATATTCAAAGTCAATTTACTTAAAAACCAGAGCGTTTTTGTCTCTGAATTATTTTCGAGATTCATCCTAATGTACAAATATTGAATGATAGTCTAGCTTGTGCCCGCGCCTTGGAGATGAAAGAGAATTTTTTGATTCAAAACGAAAATTCTCGTTTTTTGCCAAAACGAGAGAAGATGCGAAAAAAGTCAAAGGTACACAATTTAACAGTTTAAACAGCTTGTTGTTAGAATAATGATGATGATAAGTTTGAAAAAATGGAGAAGTGTCGTTTATTTAAACAGTACCGACTTCAACAGTTGAATTATTAACCCGAAAATGTGAATTTTTGACAAAAAATTAATTTACGGTCCAATAGTTGAATATTTAACTGAAATGATGAATCTTCAACTAAAATGATAAATCTTTAACAAAAGAAATGCATTTTTTACAATGTGCTTCAACTTTAACCCAAGTAGTTGATTTTTCAACCAAAAATATCAATTTTCAACAAAAAGGCAATTTTTAACCAAATAGTTTAATCTTCTACCAAATCTGTAAATTTTCAAGCCAAAAAGACAAATTTTCTACAATTGAATTATCAGCCCGAAAATATGAGTTTCCTAAAAAAAGTTCATTCATGGCCAAATAGTTGAATTTTTAGCTAAAATGACGAATCTTTACCAGAAAAAAATGCATTTTTACAATGTGGTTCAACTTCAAACTAAGTAGTTAATATTTCAATAACAAAAATTTAATTTTAATAAATCAAGACCAGTTGAACTCATCTAAAAAAGTAAAATTGTTACCAAATACTTGTAGTTCAATTCTCAACTGAAATGAGTTTTCAACCAAAACTATTAATTTTTCAACTAGACTGATGAATTTTTAACACAATAAATCCATTTTTCAACAAATAGTTCAATTTTCCACTCATAAATGAAAAATTTTCAATCAAAACTCACATAGCTACAATTTTAGATAAAAAAATTAACTTTTAACAACAAGAAAAAATTATTTTCTAACAAAATATTTAAAAATTCTCAATGAATAATTTAATTTCAAACCAAATAGTTCGATTTTCTTCCAAAGTAGTTGAATTTTTTATTAAAAATATGAATTTTCAAAGAAAAAGCTAATTTTCCACAAAATAGTTCAATTTTCTACCAAATTCTTGAATTTTCAAGCCAGAAAGACGAATCTCCTACAAAACTGTAAAACAGTTGAATTTGCAACCGGAAAATATGAATTTTCAAGCAAAAAGTTGATTTACGACAAAAGAATGGAATTTTTAGCTAAAAGGTTGAATGTTCAACCAGAAAAAAATGCATTTTTCACAAAGTAGCTGATTTTTTAACAAAAGAAAAAAGAATTCTAAACGAAACATGTAACAGTTAATATTTCAACAAGAAAGATTTTGATTTTAAATAAAGAACAGTTAAATTCAGCCAAAAGAGACAAAAGTTAATTAAATAGTTGAATTCTTAACCAAAGGAGATTAATTTAAGCACGTAAAAGATTACATTTCTACCGAAAGAGATTAATTTTATACCAAGAAGATTCATTTTCTACCAAAACAAATTAATTTCCAACCAAATACATGAATTTTCTAACAAAAAATGGAATAGTTAAATTTTTAAGTGGAGAAAATTAATTTTTAGCACAAAAAAAACGAATTTTTAGCAAAATAATCAAATTTTTAACCAAAGAGATGAATATACTACAAAGAGACAAATTTTCAACTAAAATGATGAGTCTCACACAACAACAAAATTTCAAGAAATGAGTTCATCGTTCGACCAATTACTTGAATTTTAATCTGAAAAAAATGATTTTTCAACCAAATAGTTAGATTTTCAACTAAAAAAGATAAGTTTCAAAAAAATCGAATAGTTGAATTTTCAGTAAAAAAGTTATTTCCAACCAGAAATAAAACGATTTTTCAGCAAAATGGTTAAATTTTCAAATAAAAAATGTGTCTTCAACCAACAGAATAAATTGTTTACAAAAAAAACCATCTCTTTTCAAAAAAATAGTTGCATTTTCAACAAAATAATTACATTTTCAGCCAGTATACTTGTCAACAACCAAAAATTAACTTTAAACCAAGATAAGTTGGATTTTATGATTGGGTTCTATTAATGCGGTTCGATTTAAAGCGAAAGAACGAAAAAAAGAGAAAGTTCCTTGAACACATGAAAAAATAACAGTTCTTTAAAAAAGGGGAAAAGAGTTTATGGACGGCCCCTAATCTATTAAGTTAATCTGCCATCTAAGTAAATCTTTGATTGACTGTTACATAAAATTACATTCATATTTCGGTTTTGGAAATAGGAGAGCGTCAGCTTTGGCGTCACAAATTATTAAAATAATTTTTTATGTTAATTTTGACAATTACTGATCAATTATGTAGAGAAGTCCGGGCTAGAACCACGAGCTCGGTCTTTTGTCCGACTGGCTGATGCGACTATGAGAAACGAGAAATGGTCCGGTAGTGCTGACTCATAAAAAGACAGAGTCCCGGCTTAAATCCAGGTACAGATATGTTTTTTCTCGTTTCTCCATAAAAGAGATCAGCAATCGGCAAAATTAACTTAAAAGATTATTCTAATTTTGTAAACTGATTTCGCAGACTATACAGATTCAGTCGAGCCATGATTAAAAGTAGCCTTTAGGCTGCTTACACAGCAACGTGCTGTCGTTTGGATGAAAAAGGTGGAAGAAGAGGTGGCGAAGGGCCAAGAGACGCCCATCTTCCGAAATGAAGGGTGTACTTTTTGCGTCGAGAATTTAGAGACCCGCAGAACTGCCCACTCGGCACCATTCAAAGGACCTTCATAAAAAAGTTTTGAATCGCAGAACCATTCGCAGAATATTAGACTCGCCCAGCACAGCATACAAAATTTCAAAGGCAACCCTTATAAAACAGAGGTGTAATTAGAAACGCTTGTTTGTAAAACGTCCCACTTGTTTATTTTTCGCGAGACGAAAAAAGAAAAGCTTTTTAGAGTTGGAGCAAAAGGAGGCTTCTAATGAAAGTGACTTATGAGCCTTTCAAGTTTATTACTAGGAAATTAAAATATGTATTAAAAGTCTTACATGAAATTAATTAAAATTATATGTCAGCTGATGGATATACTTTCAGACCGTTCGCAAATACAATCGCAATAACTGAACAAAAATAATGAAAAAAAATTAAAGATAAAGCTCTTTGAAAATGCTATTATTTCGCAGTTCGCTTATGAGAGTAATTTGCGCCTTTTTAAAATTTTCTTTCAGTTTGGCGATTGTTTCGAAATCGTGTTCCTAATATGGTCAAATTTAGAATTATTTGTCCTGGACTCACCTGGGTCGCGAGGTACAGCACGAGAGAGGCGATTTTTTCCTTGTAGGTAGAACGCACTCGATGATCGACTCGGTGAATAATTAAAAATTAAAATTGAAAATATTCATTAGAGGCCATTCAAAAATTATGTCACATTACCAAGGGGGAGGGGGGAATCCACTTTAATTAAAGTCGTATTATTTGCAATATTTTTATAAATTTTAATAATGTAATATTTGTAACTTCGGAAAACATACACAAATTTAAGTTATATTGTATTTATATAAATCACTGGTCAGGAAAAGTGAAGCTAAAATCAGAACAGAAGAAGAGAAGAGAAGAAAATACAAAACGACTCTGAAGGATCCATGAAACTATTATTTAAGGAAATCACAGAAGAAAAAAAAGGGAAGTCCAAAGTGGATTTTATGCCAGGAAGATCATGTACATTTTACAGATCGGATATTTAGCTTAAGACAGATCACAGAAAAAATCTTGAGACTAGGAAAAAAAGTTTTCTGTGCATTTGTTGAGCTAGAAAACGCATTTGACAAAGTAAATAGAAGTAAACTTTGGGAAGTCCTTAAAGAGTACGAAATCAATGGATGGCTCCTACAAGCGATAAAAACAATATATACAGGTAGTGAAGCGAGTGTCAGGGTAAATGGGAAACTGAGTGACTGGTTCGATATTATGCAAGGCGTGAAACAAGGATGCGTTATGTCCTCATGGCTATTTATCATATTTATGGATAAGTTTCTCAGAACGGCACTCTTCGACGAAGAAGGTGTAGATCTCGAAACAGTGAAGGTACGTGGGTTAGCTTTCGCAGATGACAAGATTGTAATGGCAGAATCAATCCAGGACTTGCAAAGAATGTTAAATAAACTTAATATAAGCATGAAAAACATGGGCCTCAAAATTAACGTGAATAAAACAAAAATCATGGTATTTGAGGGAAAAAGTGAGAAAACAATGTGCAACATTGTCCTGAATGATGAGAGATTAGAACAAGTTGACAAGGATGTAGCCTATTCACTAGTGACGGAAAAATAGACGGGGAGTTAAATAGGCGCATAAATAAGGGTAAGCAGGTTATCGGTAGAGCAGGGTCCATTCTCACAAATAAAAGCGTATCAAAAAAAGCTAAAATGGCCACACATAATTCTATATTCGTACCGGCTGTACTATACGGTAGCGAGACATGGACTTGTCAAGAAAAGGACAGGAGTAAAATGAACGCGATTGGCATGAAACCTCTGCGCACAATATGCGGGAAAACACTGATGGACATAGTCCGAAACGAGATAATCCTCAAAGAATGTGGTGCAAAAGAGACAATAGTTGACATATGGCAAAGAAATCAGTTAAGATGGTTCGGACATCTTGAAAGAATGAAAGATGAAAGACTGACCAAACAAGTGTATAAAGGTAAAGTAAATGGCAGAATGCCCAGAGGTAGACCGCCGAAAGAATGGTTAGAATCTGTGAATGATACACTAATCTGAAGAGACATAAGAAGCCATAGAAAGACGAGAGCTTGCATGAAAAAATGCATGGACGTGAACGAAGCTAGAGTAGTATGACAGGACAGAAAAGTGTGTCGACAAATAGTTTGTAAACAGGGTGACAACAGAGTGAATGATGTCTGAAACAAAGACCTTGGATACTAATGGGCCCAAGTGTGGAACCACACATAACAATTTTGTGAGGCTCTTCACTTGAGATTCACTAGAGAGATTGATCAGCAACCTGGGTCGGAGCAGTGTTGCGGAACGAACGTGTCATTTAAATAAATAACACGAGAATTCTAAATCAATCTAAAAAATCGATACCCCCTTCCTCACATTACTCCTTTCCTCATCGAGCGAGTCACGCCTACCCCGAAAGGGAAATGGCTTGATGGTATAATAATAATAAATTATAATAAAATTTGTTTTTATTGTAAGAATTAGGACGTACCACGTTATACTGGAAATATTATTCCTTAACTTTCAAATTCATTTAGAAAATAACTGTTGATGAAAGTAGCACGGTGTCTATTAACCAAAGAACAGGGAAATAGAATAAAACCAGGGAAAATTGGGAATTAACCAGGAATGAAAATTTGAGATACAAATCTGAGGATTTCTGAGGAAATTCGAAATGATGTTACATTAAAGAAAAATAATTCTCAAAGTAATATTTCAAATTTTCAACAAATTCCTAAAAGTGTCGAAAAAAATCTAAAAGAGTTTTCAAAAATTCGAGTCAGTTTAAAAGATGTTTGAAAATTCTTCTCTTGTGTGATGTCTGGATAATTAAATTATATCACTTACCTAATTATATTAATTATGATTCCTCTTTTTGCTCGATGTTCATCAGTATAGTTAAGAAACTTAACTACACTGAATTAACCGAAGCGGGATTTGAGGAGAAACAGAGAGAGAGAGGTGATTAATAAATGTTGAACTGATTTTAATTATTATTTGAATAAATTTATTTTTCTCGCAAATTACATTTTGATGAAGTAGTGCAATAATAAGGTCCCGATGTCAGATTTTAAGGTCAGAATTCCTGGTCTTAGATTTTCTCCGGATTAAGCAGCCTTAAAAGTAAGGGCCAGATTTTAATAAAATATCGAGGAGAAGGAAAAGTAAATAGTTTAATTAAAACATGTTTGAGTTTACCTTATTTATTGATGTAAAGCCTCGCGCTCCAATACTGTGAGAATGTCCTGTATCTTATTGTGAAAATTCCTGGTGGCCTCCAAATTCTCTCGTAGAGTGGGCAAGAGATTTATGTATGGTTCAGCTCCAGAATTAATGTGATGGGAAATAGTGTTAATTATCCCTACCAGTAGGGAGATGAGGAGCCCAGATTTCTCCCTGCAGCGGAAGAGTGTTTCCAGGGAGACCAGTGAGGACTGAGAGCTCATTGGTTGGTACAGGTGAATCCTGGGTTCAGCTCCATGGAGCCAATTGGATTTTGGGATATATCCGATTTACACTGACACATATTCCAATTTTTGCACAACACCAAGTGATACTAATTTTTATATTCACAGGAAAAACACATAACTTGATAGGGAAACAGAATTCAGACCGACAGATTAATTTTATAATAGATTACAACTGACGAAATACAGACAGAAAAAACACAAGGTAAGACGACGAAATTGAGACTGAACGATACGATGTATACAGGATAAGACGGCGAGATTAAGACTGAAGTGACATTTTGTTGATGGCGGGTTAAATACATTTTCGTTACAATGGTAAAAGTTTAATGTTCCGTACATGGGGTTTATTTCCCTAATTTACTACTTATTTCTGGGCGTGCTCCCTCTTAAGTGTTCTAGCTAATCGCTGGTTAAATACAGTTTTATTACTATTGCCTTGGTTAGCTATTCATTTTGGGGTGCGATCCCTCTTGAGTGTTTTATATAATTGTTAGCAAAATAGAGTTTCGTTAGAATTAGGTAACTATTCATTTTGAGGCGCGTTCCCTCATGTAATAGGAAAGAAAGTATTGATTTTTAGGTGGAGTGACAGGATGTCACACTTGGTATATAAATGTCACCTATTTTTTTTTAAATTAAAATTTTTGGATCTGAAATTAATTATCGTTGGTTGAGAATTCAACTATTTTGTTGAAAAATAGTCTTTTCTGGTTGAATGCAACTGCAATTTTTTACATTCTTCTTTTTTTTTAATTTTACTATTTTGTTCAAAATTACGTTTTTGTTGTTTGAAATATAATTTCATGAACAGAAATTGTTACTATTGTATTTTGAGTTGAAAATTGATTTTTTTATATTGAAAATTCATATATTTTTTTAAAAATGTGTCCTCTCTGATAGAAAATTAATGTTCTTCGTTGAAAATGTATCTCTTTGGTAGACAATTTAACTACTTGTTCGGAAATGATTTTTGTTGTAGTTGAAAATGTACTACTTTGGTTGAAAATATAACTGATTCGTTGGAAATTCGTATTTTTTTGTAGAAAATTCATCCATTTGGTTAGAAATTTAACTATATGTTGTTTGAAATTAAATTTTTTGCAAAAAAATCACATTTTCAGGCTAAAAAATCAAAATATGTTGTACAGAATTCGTCTTTTCTGTTAAAAATGAAACTCGTTGAAAAATAACCTTTTTTGATTGAGAATTTAACTATTCCGTTAAAAATTCGTCCTTTTTTCAACATTGGTTCAAAATTGGCCAAATTTAGAAGCCTTTTAAGAATTTTAAAAGGCGAAAAATATTTTTAAAACCTTTACATGATAATCTAAAATTTTGAACATTTTAAAAATAATTTAAAACTTCTATAAAGCTAAAAAAATTGTAAAAAAATGTGGATTCTGGAAGATTTTGAACAAAAAATTGAAATATAGCTTTTAATTTCTTTAGCATTATCAATTATTTATATATTATGTATGGAAGAGTTATTGAAAAAAATCTCTGTCAATATTATTTATTTTAATACAAAGCGAATTTTGCATCAAAAATGTGATAAACACATATAATTATATTTGAACTGTCATGATAAAAGATTAACAAAACTTGTTTGCAATTACTCTTCAATAATTAATTATTAATTAATCGCTAATACCGGAAACAATAGAAATTTTATATAAGAATTATTCACCAATTATAATACAAAAAATAGTTAACCCAAGATATGTTTATAATAGAATAACTACTTCCATATTAACCAAATCCGCGCAGATAATTAAGAAATCGAAAATATATTTGCCAAATTATATGTCGGAATACTCCCGATATTTTCTTAGGCCAACCCGAGTCGAACTATTGATTCTCCATTGATTCTCTCGGTACTCTGTTGGTTCTCTTTTGCTTCTCTTGCTACTCTCTTGATTCTCTTTTGCTTCTCTTGCTACTCTCTTGATTCTCTTGCTACTCTCTTGATTATATTTTGCTTCTCTTGCTACTCTCGTGATTCTCTTTTGCTTCTCGTACTACTCCGTTTCCTCCGTCTACTCCATTAGCATTTTCCTAATTTCAAATAAGCGCGTGGAAAATGACCAATCAGGCGATCTTCGCCTCCACCAATCAGGTTAGTGGTGGCTTTTCGGAGCGTCATGGCCAGTCTTCTCTGGTCCTGGCTTCACTTGTTTTGCATCAGGCATCATCATCAGCATCATTTTACTCATTGCCTGTGACTGATATAAAAAAATTGTCAAATAATGTCAACTGAAGCAGCAAAACTGAGAAAGACTGCAGGGCGGAAAAGATCGTGGGCCTTAGTGTACTGGACAACTTGTGGTTCCAGAAATGTTGTGGAGTTATCTGCTATCCCAAAATCGGAGCGGAGCGTTGGGAGCGGATAACGCCTCTTATTTGGAAGGACGCAAAAACAGGTTTAAGGTCAAAGTATGACGCTAGAGTGATAGCTATAAGCCGTAAGTATATTTTTATCCTTGAATATTGAAAAAATCTATATAAATTGAAAAAGTTTGTCGCCCTTAAAACTAGTAGTTGCAAAATGCAAGTACTTGGTTACAAAATTCTGCATTTTGTTAAGAATTCGTCTTTTATAGTAGAAAGTCAATCTTTTTGGTTAAAAACTTAACTTCTTGGTTAGAAATGCATTTATTTTGTTCAAAATTCGCCTTTTTTAGTTTGCTTAAGGCTGATGGAACCACGGCCTAACCTCAAACTTGAACGACCTCATTGAACTCCATAAATACTTGAATTAAATATTTTTTAGAAGCTTAGCGCCTACTCCTTTTTTGATTCAAGTCTGTATTCGGAGTGAAAATTGCTTAATATCAATGGAGACAGGACCAAGTTTCGGAATGGATCAACCTTCGCAAGTAAACTTGCAACTGATTCTGAAGATATTGTAAACTGGAGCAATACTTTTATAAATTTGTGAACTAATAAGTTATTGTTCGATTTAGTTTTTAATAAATAATATGTGTCCTCATATTTAAGTGGTGATTAGTGTATTAATGTTAGTAAATGGATTATTACATAATAGATATAGATGTTTCCGTTTCTGCATCTTGGAGAATCAAAAGAGTATCAATGAAGATTCTCCTTACATCCTCTATGATTCTCCATTTATATATATTAGTAAATGGAGAATCATAGAGGATGTAAGGAGAATCTTCATTGATACTCTTTTGATTCTCCAAGATGCAGAAACGGAAATATCTGCAGGAGAAGAGCATCAAGAGAGGATCAAGACTACATTGATTTTAATTCTCTTTTGATTCTCCCAAGTCCTCGGAAATGGAGAATGTTGGAGAATCAACAGAGAATCAATAGTTCGACTCGGGAAATTTTCTTTCTGTTAGAGCTTAATTTTGTTACACCTTGAATTAAGCCTATCTTTGATTAAAAATTAGTTTCAAGTATATTTTTTGTCTCAAAGTAAGAGTTTTTACATTATATTTATTAAAAAATTTTAATTAAAAGATTTTGTACCAAATATATATCGAACTAATGAACTAATTAAAGTACCTCATTTACCGGCACGTAACTGACAATTTGTATTCAAGAAAAAGTTTCAAGTAGCAGATTCTCTCGTTAGGATTGTTTCTCTGGAATGCAATTACAGCTGACTGACATTGCGCAAATACCACTTGCAGTGGGTCGATTACCCAGGATTCAGAAAGTACTCTTACATATATAAAAGAAGATACTTGTCCAGTAAAAAGATCGGCAAGTGGCTTAATTGAATCAAGCGCTGACATCCGAATTATCTGAAAGTTTCATACGCGACATTTTTTGCCAGCACCCAATTTGTGTCACAACTACCATGAAAGTGGACGTCAAACACTGATGGACAGATGATTTAAAGTCGGCAAATATCAGGCCGTTTTCATGTCATAAATAATTCGAACGAAAGTCCTTTTGATTAATATTTTTGAAACTTTTTCCTGGTCTTTCGAATTCAAGATCTCTGCTGAAATAAGGGGCCATTTATAACTACCGCGGTTTTGTTACCCCCCCCCCCCCCGCCCTTGCTATAGTAAAGTCAGTTGCTTCGGTAATGAATCAAGAATAATTAAAAATATTGAAATATCAGACTTCACAGCCCAAAATTCTCTCAAAACGGAGGAAACAGGATGATTTTTCACGAAAATAAGGGAATAATAGGGGAATAAATTCTTTAGTTAAAGTTTACGTAGATATCATATCGAATTGAACATGAAACGCTTCAAATTCAGACGATTTAAAGTCGAAATATATTGCATTTTCAACAAAATAGTTGAATTTTCAACTAAGAAAGATTTTTTGACAAAGGGGAGGAATTTTCAAATAAAAAAGACGAATTTTCAACAGAATAAACCTTTTTTTCAACCAAAAAGTTGCGTCAAGGTAGTTGTACCAAAAATCAGATGTCTGAAAAAAATTTTTCTTGTATGACTTTCAAAATCAAAATAATATTACTGAGGATGTAATTTCGAATGAAAAACCTTATTTCTTATGCATAAATTTTAAAACTTACAAACAAATTTATTTTAACAATATTTTGTGCTATTTAGTTTTTTTTACTATTGCTTTTCACCAATATTAAAAAAATGGTTGAACATTAACAATTAATGGCTTATTTTTGCACAGAAAACATTCTCTACAACTATACTACTTCCCAGTTTTAAAGTAAATTTTTCCACGACTGAAGTCGTTAAAACAATTTTTTTTTAAAGACAATGGAATGTTTTCCCCAAAAAGTACAGCACAATTATCAAAATACAACCATTCTTTAAAAATTGGTAAGACGCGACAGAAAAAAAATAATTTTTAATGAAAATATTTTAAAACTTGAAAGAATAATTATTTTAAAAATAGTTTTTTAACTATCGTTGAAATAATTATTTTTTGTAACAAATATTGTTGACATAATTATTTTTTGTAAGTTTTAAACTTTTTTCATGAAAAGATGATGACTTATAACATCATTTCCATTTTTAAAATTGATTTTTCCACCATGAAGATTAATGTTCTACCAAAAAGATGAATTTTCAACAAAGTATGTGAATTTTTAACAAATTTGTGGAATTTTGAAATCAAAAAGATGAATAAACCTTCAAAATAGTTTAATTTTCTACCCAAAAATATAATTTTTAACAAAACAGTGAATTTCCTACTAAATAGTTGAATTTTTAAATAAATGGTTTAATTTTCAACAAAATAGTTAAACGTTGTACTAAAATAGTGAAATTTTCAACAAAATAGTTAACTTACAATAAAAATGTTAATTTTTAATCTAAAATGATGAATCTTCCAATAAATAAAATGAATTTTTTACCAAGTAGTTTAACTCTAATTTAAGTAGTTGAATTTGAACATATGAAAGTTGATATTTTTACCAACAAAATTTTTATAGAAAATCAATAACTATAAATAAATAAATAAAATAAAATCAATAAGTATGGCCAACGGCCATACCACGCTGAAAAACCCAGTTCTCGTCAGATCACTGAAGTTAAGCAGCCTTGGACGCGGTTAGTACTTGGATGGGTGACCATTCAAGAATACTGACATGAGTGCTGTTGGCACATCGTGGGTGTGGTGAGCCCACACTTGTAGTTATTTATAACTACAAGAAAAACCTAGAAACACTACCCGAATCGGGTAGTGTCACGCCTACCCTGAAAGGGAAATGGTTTAATGGTATAAAAAAAAATAACAGTTTAATCCAATCAAACAGATGCATTTTGTACTAAGCCTGCTAAATTTTGAACCAAGAAGATTAATTTCTATAAAAAAACTTTTCAACAAAGTATATGAATTTTTAACTACATAGTTGAATTTTCCACCAGAAGAGATTAATTTTCGATTAGAATTGTCAATTTTTACCAAAAAAAGGAATAGTTAAAGTTTCAGTTAAAAAAAAAATTAATTCTCAACCAAAAAAAAACGAATTTTCAACAAAATGGAACTTAAATTTTCAGTCAAAGATATGAATTTTCAACTAAATGAAAAAAAAGAACACTTAACAAAAGAGAGCGACATGCCACTAAATGATTGAATTTTTCATAAAAAATATGTTTTTTTTAATCAAGAAGATTAATTTTTTCCAAAACACAAATTTGAAACAAAATACATGAATTTTCAACTAAATGGTTCAACTTTCAACTGTAGAATTTTTAACCAAACGACATGAATTCCGAACCAAAAATATAACAGTAGTTTTTTCAACCAAAAACAATTATCTTTCAAGCAAAAATAGTTGCATTTTTTTCTGAAAAAACAGGGGAAAAAAGAATTCTCGAAAAAAAGGGGGAAAGAGGGAAATAGGGGAAAGAGTGGGAAGTTTAAAATATTCAAGTACTTTTAAGGCTTATTATACTATTGAACTGTACCGTTGCAGGTCCATCGTTCGTAAATTTTGCAAACGTAATTTACTGACGGTACCTTAGGGTTGCTTCGAATTTATGTTTAATTTAAGCCTTCATTCATCTCGGAAATTTTATAAAAAAAAAATTTACATTATAATTTCCAGAGGAGTTTTTTCGATATATTACAATTAGTCTATTAATATTATTATACCATTAGGCTAAATCCCTTTCACTAAATGTAATATTGCCCATGTTAATATCCCTATGCTAATGGAAAGATATTGTCGATGTAGTTACATTGTTTCACTAAAACCAGAGCTGATGGAAGTCAATTTGCATAATTTGAAGCTCAATCACAGAACCAATTTCTCCAAACACGGCATAAATTACAGAAAGCCATTAACATCGACGTAGGTCTCGGTTCTGGACTGACACGTATATCCCGGAAACAGGTCGAAATCCGTATCGACAGAGGATTACGTCCCGGATTAGAGAATTACATCCGACCTCATTGGGGATGATCCTAAATAAACTGGCGGATGGCCACACGACTCGCATCCCCTCCACCTCGGAGGGTGCCAAATTTCGCTAGTCTAGAATTCTTTTTCCATACAGCCCTTAAGCAAACAAGGTCCAACAAAAGCGTCTTATTGTCGTACAAGTCCCTGCGAGCAAAGGTGATCCTCACGAGGTGAATTTTCCTACGATCTTCCCTATGCTCGACTATTTTCCATGTAAAATCTGAAGAAAGGATGAATTGGTGCGAGGGCGTAAAAGGTGCTGCCTTTGCCAGCCCTTGGGCGCGTTTTCATTCTCTGATGTCCTTTCACGTGGGCTGCGTTATGTCACGAAAATGTCCTGAACTTATTTCTTAAAAGGCTCGGAAATGGGAGCAGTAACGATGCATAAGACGAGAAAAAAGGGGAGATAGAAAAAGGAAGCATGAGCAAGACAGATAGAGAAATAGAGGGCTCGCAATGTCAGCACTAAAGTGAATGATGAATCGGAACTTGGTGACACTCCATTTGGAGGCAAATTCAAAGCTTCGAGAATTGAAAAAGATGTAGATGCAAGAAGAGATTTTTACATCTTTGGCTACTGTGTTGTGAAGAAGTGTGAATGAATTTTCATAATGTCACCCTTAATGGATTTTCTCATTGTTAATGTACAACTATGGAGGATCATCCTAAAAGGATGGTGAAAGGTAGACTCTAATTTTTGAGCACTGCTTTTTTGCTTTTATACAATAAATATTATCTAGTAGGGTGGGTCGAAAATAAAACATTCTGGCATTTGAAATTACCACCAGACAACGTCCATTAATTACGTAAGGATGATATTTGAAAATTTAGACCCACCACCCCTCCGTATTGCAAGGATTCGTAAGATCTTGCGATCGCTCATCCCTTGTTACGTAAGACTTTATATTTGTTACTTAATATATCAACAAAATATCAGGACTTCAATTAGATTTCAATAGATTTCAAACCCTTGGATTTTGAAGAATTTTAAGAGATACCAAAGTATTTTCACGAATTTCGAAAGATTTTGAAGGCTTTTAAGAGATATCAAAGTATTTTCACGAATTTTGAAGGATATCAGGGTATTTCAATGGGATTTTGAAGATCTGAAGGGATTTCATAAGATTTTAAGGGATTTTTAACAATTTTAATTAATTAAGAACGATTCTCGCAAATTACAAAGGATTCAAAAGAATTTCGTGGGATTTTAAGATATTTGAAGATTTTTTAAGAGGTTTCGAAATATTTCAAAAGAATTCACGGAATTTTAAAGGATTTTAAGAGATACCGAAGTAGTTTTACGAATTTTTAAGCGTATAAGGAGATTTAAATGGGACTTCTAAGATCTGAAGGGATTTCATAAGACTTCACATGATTCTGAAGGATTTCAATGGATGTCAAGGGGTAGAAAATGATTTGAAAGATTTATGAGAGGTTTTATAGATTTTACAAGATTTTAAGGGACTTCAAGGAGTTTCATCAAATTGCAAGATATTTTACGGGATTTCAATGGATATTGAAGGATTTCGACGGATTTTGAGAGATTTTGATGGATTTCGAGGAATAAAGAATAATTTCTGCGGATTATAAAGGATTCAGTCTTTCTTGTTTAGTGATATAGTGATCCTGGAAGTTTATGACATTTTAAGGGATTTTAAGAGATTTCTAAATATTCCAAAAGAAGTCATAGGATTTAAAAGGATTTTAAAGGATTTTAAGAGATACTGAAGTTTTTTTGCTAATTCTGAAGAATGTCAGGAAATTTCAAAATACTTACAAAGATTGCGAATGATTTTAGCGGATTTTAATGAAACTCGAGAAATACTTAGTGAACTAAGAACAATTTTCGCATATTACAAAGGATTGAAAGGGATTTCAAGGGATTTTACGGAATTTCCAGAGATCTCAAGGGATTTTGAGAGATTTCAAAATAATTCAAAAGATGGCATGGGATGTTAAAGGATTTTAAGAGATACAGAAGTATTTTTACGAATTTTGAAGGATATCAGGGGATTTGAATGGAATTTTGAAGATCTGAAGGAATTTCATAAGATTTCAAAGGGTTTTAAGGAATTTTGACGGATTTTAAGAGACACTAAATGATTCCAAAGGTTCACAAAAGGTTTCACATATTTTAAAAGATTTTAAGGGACATCGAAAAGTTTAATCAGATAAGAGATCTCACAGGATTTCAAGAAATATTAAAAGATTTCGAAGGATTGTTAGAGATTTTGAAGGATTTAAAAAAATTGAGAATGATTTCAGCGGATTATAAAAGATTTAATTGAAGGGCTTTGATGGGATTTAAGATATTATAAGGGACTTTAGGAGTATGTAAATATTTCAAAAAAAATTATGGAATTTTTGAGGATTCTAAAGGATTTTAAGAGATACTGAAATATTTTTGCGAATTTTGAAGGATATCAAGGGTTTCAAAAATATCTGCAAAGATTTCAGAGAATTTTAACAGAAGTCGAAGGAAACTTGATGGATTTTAAAGAAATTACAACAATTTTTGCATATTACAAAGGATTGAAAGGGATTCCAAGAGATTTCATGGAATTTTCAGAGATTTTAAGGGATTTCAAGAGATTTAAAAATAATTTAAAAAAATAAATGGGATGTTAAAGGATTTTTAGAGCTACCAAAGAATTTCCATAAAGTTTTAAGGATATCAGGGAATTACAATGGAATCTTGAAGATCTGAAGGTATTTTATGAAATTTCAAAGGATTTTAAGAGATTTTGATGGATTTTAGGAAATTAAAAATGATTTCCACGGATTACAAAGGATTTAAATAAAGAGAACACATTGAATTTTAGGACATTTCAAGGGATTTTCAGAGATATCTACAATTCTACATATCAAAAAAAAGTCACGGGATTTTAAAGGATTCTAAAGGATTTTAAGAGATACTGAAGTATTTTTGCGAATGTCAAAAGATGTGAGGGATTTTCAAAATAGTTGCATAGATTTTGAAGGATCAAGAACAATTTTTACAGATTACAAAGGATTGAATGAGACTACAAATGATTTCGCGGGTTTTTCAGAGACTTTAAGTGATTTTAAGGGATTTCAAGAGATTTAAAAAAAAATCAAAAGAAGTAATTAAAGTTTAAAGGATTTTAAGAGAGAACGAAGTACTTTCACGAATTTTGAAGGATGTGAAAATGTTGAGTTCGGGTAAATTCTTTTTCACTAGAAATGGGACAAAACTTTTTCAGTAGTTTGCAAAGAAATATTTGTGGTTAAAAAAAAATTATAATATTTTTTTTATAGGCGGGAGAATAATTCTACACAAATTTAAGTTAAGAATAAACATTTCGTTCATTTGAAATTTTAAAGCTACATCATTAATCAATTTCAGCCTAAGGTTATTTTCAATTTACACAAATAATTTCTCGTAAAATTGTCGATGTATGTAGTGTCATTATTCTAGTATGTTACGATCAGGCCAAATATTCAAATTCATTCATACTTTTTTTTTTGCATATTTATCACTAGGAGCAACAAAAAATATGTTGTTTTTTTTAATTATGCAAGAGGACAAAAAGGGATTGTCACATTCCTACGTGGGTCCAATTGCGAACCCTTTTCCAAGAAGAAAAGTACCGAAACATCGAAGAACTCAATAGATGCGTCCTTTAATTTTCTATTTCAGCATATTTGGCCAGACATGAATTTTTCAAACTTTTTGGAATCACCCCAGAATTCTTCGAAATTAACTTAGAATTCCTTGGAATTCACTATGAATTCTTTGGAATTCACTATGAATTCTGTGGAATTCATTCTGAATTCTTTGAAATTCACTATGAATTCTTTGAAATTCTTTCGAATCCTGCTGACAAAGAAATTACGTTGGCGATATAATATGCCAGGAGCGTAAATTAAAATCCGGCATATCTTGTCGGAAGGCAGTAGTCGACCTTAAGTTAATATGGTTGATGTTCGAGCATCGTTCAGCGTTCAGCCTTTTAAATAAATACGATGAATCAAATATTCGTGATTGATCGAAAAGCTAGGAATTTGATTTATGATTGACATCCGACGCAGACTTCAATTTGATTTATTAACTTGGACTGGAACTTAATTTCAACTCACATTTTTCACAATCAAGTTTTCTGTTGAATAGATTAAACGACCATTGTCGTTTTAAATAAATACTATAATTTAGTCCAAGATTATTTTAAACCAATTCAATGACAATTTTGTTTAGGGTGTTTCATTTTAAAGTTCAACTTTCTCTATAATATGCTGCAAAGTTTCAATTAGTTTTCTTCAACTGATTAAAATATTTTCTGAACCCATCATAAAGTAGATGAATAAGTAAAAAATATACTTTGTAGTATTTATGACTGTTTTGATGGTTTCCTACAAATTTGACATAAAATCGATTTGGGAATTTCAAATACTTCACTGTTCAAGATGATTCAAATTTAAAATATGTATCTATTATCAATATTTTCATTCGGAAATAGTTTAATTTTTGAGGCCTTGAAACTTAAATTGTTTAGCTTCAAAAGTTTGAATTCGCCAATATTTGTTTGGAAGTTTCTTAATTTTTATTTGCTCCGTCAGGAATGTTACTATTTTGTAAGAATTATTTTGTTATTTTGGCTTTGTTAGCCAGATAAAACTAATTTAAACTGTACAGTTCTTCATCCAGTTCTGTTAAAAGTTCTAATTTTTAAATTTCCCTACATAAAAACAAGCATTCGGTGGTTTTCGTGCGAACACTATCTTCTTCAACAATTTATAATTCTTTTAATATTAATTAAGAAATATAGTTCTTAAAATTAAAAGAAATAACCTTTGAAATCTTGTAAATCCTTCTAAAATTGTTTAAATCTTATGAAATTCCTTTTGATCCCTTTGAGATATTATGAAATCACTTCAAATATTCACAATCCATTGAAATCCAATAAAATTCTTTAAAACCCCCGTTAATTTCATGAAATCTTATGATATTTTCTGAAATCCTGGAAAATTCATTAAAATCTTCTGAAATCACTTAAAATCATTAAATCTTTTAAAATATCCTAAAACCTTATCGTACTTATAAAATCCTTGAAAATGTTCCAAAATTCTAGGAAATTTGTCAAAATCTCCAAAAATGTTTCGATTTCTTCAAAATTATTATAATCTTTGAAAATCCCGTGAGATTATTTCGAGGTTTGAAAATTTCTGGTATTAATCTTTTAAAATACCATACCATCTTTAAAATCCTTTAAAATCCCTTAAAATTCCTTCAAATTTGTGAAATCTCCAGAAAATCTTTGAAAATCTTTTTAAATTTTTGAAATCCCTTAATTTTTGTGAATAAATTCTTTAAAATCCATTAAAATATTATTTAAAAAGTTGAAATCCCGTGCATTTATATGGAATCTGATGATATTCCTTTAAATATTTTGAAATATTTGAATTCCTATGAAATCCTTTGAGATCCTGGAAAATCCTCTGAAATCATTTTGAATCTTGGAAATCCTTTGCAATCCCTTGAAATCTTTCCCACTATACTAAAATCTTATTACTTTTGTGAAATTCTTTGCAATTTATAGTAATATTAAAAATGTTTAGAATTTTTTATACCTATTGAAATTCTTTCTAATCTTATGAAATCTCTTGAAATCCTTTCAAATACCTGGAAATCTTCTAAATCTTTTGAACTTTTTAAAAAAAAATTTGACAGAAAGACTTTTAGGGCCGGTCTATAAGACTTTTTAGACCTTTTTCAGACGAGGAAAAACAACCATAATTTTCAAAAAGTCTGATAAAATTGTTTGTTGAAGGTCACGTTTGTTGATACTGGCTAAGTGTACCAAAATTTCAGCAGAATGAAATTTCTGTATGAATAGACACCCTTTTTGTTGAAATGACGAATTGAGAATTATTTTGTATCAATTTTATTTATATATCAATTTAATATATCAATTAAATTTAGAAGAGTTCGAGGAAGTGTTCTAATGCTTGGATTTTGTAGTTGAGTATTCCATATTTAAATAGAACACTGTTTCAGGCGTGAAAGTTTGCATTTTTTCATTTTAATGGTTCAAACAAATGAAACATTTATAATTATTCAGAATTCGATTACAGGATTGAATGATATAAACAGCAATTGATCAATTCAATTAGTTATAGCTCTATATGTGAATACAATTTGCCTGACCAAAAGTGACTGTGACATTAAAGGACTCATCGACTGTAAACTTCAGATTCAGGTTCTTGAATCATTAGACTGAACATGAACATCATAGTGGTTGTCCTCGATAGGGTCAAGCCAATGATCCTTCGTTGTTTTTTTCAAGCTATTCTTCTCTGCAGTTGAGTGTAACTAGAGGATCATTCAAGTAAATAAGATTGCGGTGCAGAGGCCACTTCATTGATGAAAATCTCGTCCAACCGGAATTCACAATCGTCGAAACTGAAACTTTAGTATAACATGTCGATCAGAGGGCGAGAGAACATTCGTCATTATTACCGTTGTCCGTTGGCTCCCATGGATCCACCCATTCGAGTCTCACAGGAAGTGGGCTGGTCGGATCAAGGACCAAGCTGCCCTTTTCTATTATAAAGCTTTCTATTCAGGTGTAATGGTCAGTTAAAGACTATCCAAACAAGACGATCCCCTCGTTTCCTAGTTTCTTTCTAAACCAGAGACAGGCCTCGTGGAAACTGTTTTCAACCAAAAAAAGATAAAGTGCACCCGGAAGTATTAATTTAAAGTTCAGATTTGGAACGTAGGAAAATTTGAATACAAAAATGCAGAGTAACGAAGATGTTGTGTGACTTAAATAAGTCCCAAATGTTTATTATAATTGAGTAATAATTTCCTAGAGAAATACTTTGTCCATGAGGCTGCTAAATAGAGAAACTATTTAGTTTTAGATTTAGACTTTTCGAGTGAGTATATATTTGTTCACGTGATATTTGAACAGCAAACCAGAAAATCCTTAAATCCTAAATCAACCTGCCGTTTTCTAGACTAAAAGGCAGACTGCAAACAAACTGTGGTAGCTTAAACTTTAACACCCGTTCATGATGGCGAAAGTCAAATATTGGGTAAATAAACAAGGGGCCTAAGTACTAAATACAGTTGTCGAAATTTAATGGAGCGATTTATCGCATTAGAAGGTTATTCGAAACGAATAACTCAATCACGAGGTCTAAATCTAGGATGAGCAGATTTTGAAACTTGAAAAAAGTTATTCCAGATTTCGAGATAGTAAAAGCTCATTTCCTGATAAATGAATTGAACTGCAAATTACCTCTATTATTTGCATTCTTCTATCCTGAGCTTTATTATTCTTTCTCATACATCTAAACCTATTTTAAAAAAAATTGACAGCAATGAAAAATGTGAAGCATTGTGAAATAATTTTTTTAAATAAACGAATGTAAAATGGAAACGTAGGAAACCGAACAAAGAAACTTTTGTTAATGCATTCTGATGTTGGAATTTAGAGGCCAGTCAACTTCCTTGCATCCTTTTTCAGTTTAAGGACATCCGCCGACTGAAATAACAAATATTTGAGAAAAGGGCACGGCATATTGAACGCGCGGCGAACCCTTTCATTTGTAAGGACAAGCTGAAATTAGTGGGACCAGAAGGAAGAAAAATGACTACCAAAAGGATGTTATATTAGGACTACTCTGTTTTCCGATGGACCTTGAAACAACTCTGTTTCTCTAAACACAGGTGCCGAAAAAAAAATTAAAACGCGCTTCTGTTTCACACAATCCTACAAGCGTTTTCGCCTTTAAATACATTTCACAATAGGAGCAATTGCTACTATTCGCGAAAATTCTAGCTGCCAGCTTCAATAGAATTGAATATCTGATAGAACTGAAAGTTCCAAATCCTATCGTGCTGAACGTAAACTAAGTTTCAAAGCCCCAGGCCAAGTTTCGAAAGCTCGTTTGATGAAGAAGTGCAGTTGGCTTTGAGTTCAGAATTGTTCAAAGTACCACACTCTCTGCATAAAGGTCTTTCTATTATATATAGTATGTATGTAGTTATACACATGTAGTATATATACCTAAGCGTCTGCATACACTGATCCACTTTAGTTTGATTGACGAGCACCGCCTCTGTCTAATCGTTCAATCACTAAAAAATTAAGAAAAAGGCTAAGAAGAAAACAGAAACAACCCGAAACGAGAGAAGCTCGGCAACGCCCTTGCATTCCACCCATCCATCTCATCATGCATATTTTTGGTAGCTAGTTTTTTCCAAGGAGATTTATCACTGCCCTACAACTCCTTCACCAAGGCTCGACATTATAGGAAGAAAATCTTATGAGAAATTAAAAGAACCCCTGTTCTGATTTAAATGCTTTTTTAAGGTAGACCTCACCTGATGGAGGTTTCTTGAATTTAGATCGTATTATAGATGGGAGATAAATGAAACTAATGATGAAATATAACAGGTTGTTGTAAAAAATGATTACAAGATCTGTCAAATAATGCTCAGATTTCGTACTCCATTATTCTTCTATCACAATATCATCTTTCTTCCTATTTCTTCTTTCATTCATCTTTCATTCTATTTTAGTAATAAGAAAATTTGGTATTTCAATTATTTTTTCCATTAGAGGTGTCTGTTTCTTTCTATACATTTCTATACTATTATGTTCTAAAAATGTCTCATCCATCATCCTTTTTCTTTAATACATTTTTTTCAAAAAATATATCATTTATAATAATTTTTATTTCTTTTCCCTTATAAGTTCAATTTAATTTCCTCTTCTCTTTTCTCTTTATTCTTTCTCCGCCTTTCTTAGAAAGAGGGATAGGGTAGTTATGAAATGGAAAACGGAAGGGGTCGTCCAAAAACGTTACCAATTTCGGGCTATTTGGGGGGGGGGGGGGGGGGGGGGGGGGGGGGGGGGGGGGG
>CAKNYM010052936.1:411042-442937 GCA_932195095.1 Andricus curvator | reverse complement strand
GTATTTTCAACAAAATAATTGAATTTTCAAACCAAGAAAGATTTTCTACCACTAAAGATGAATTTTTAAACCAAAAAGACGAATTTTCAAAAACAAAAATTATTTTCACCTACCCAGTGGCATTAAAAACCAAAAAGTTGAATTTTCAACAAAAAAATCACATTTGTAACAAAATAGTTCAATTTTCAGCCTACAATATAATTTTTAACTAAATGGCTGAATTTTTAACCTGAAAAGATGAATTAAAAAAAAAGAAAATAAATGTTCTACCTAAAGACGAATTTTCAACAAAATAGATAAATCCTTAACCAAGCAGATGAATTTTCAACAAACAATTTTAATTCTATACCCAAATAGATAAATTTGCAACAAACGAAACTAATTTTCTATCCAGAAAGACGAATTTTCAAAAAAATACATGAATTTTCTACCAAAGAGATGAATCTTGAAAAAAAATGAATTTTGAACAAAGTACTAAATTCAACAAAAAAAAGAAGAATTTTTAACAAAATAGTTGCATCCTCAATCAAATAGATGGAGTCTCAACATGTAACATGTATTTTCTACCAAATAGTTGAATTTTCAACTTTTAAAGAATTTTTAAACAAACATGATTATTATAATGATGATTATATTTATAAAAAAAACGAATTATGAACAATATAGTTAAATTTTCACCAAAGAGGTGTATCTTAAAAACAAGGAATTTTGAACAAAGTAGTTCAGCTTTCAGCCAAGTGGTTGAATTTTCAACCAAAAAAGATGCATTTTTTACCAACGGGTTAAATAATCAACCAAAAAAATAATTTTTGCACCAAGATGTTTAAAGTTCTACCAAAAAAGATTGATTTTCAACAAATTACATGAATGTCATAACTAAAAAGGAGAATTACCTATAAAATAGTTGCATTTTAAACCCGAAAATATCTCGGAAAATATGATTTTTCAACAAAAAAGTGAATTTTCTACCAAACAGTTAAATTTTCATATAAATAGAATAATTTTTAACCAAATAATAAAATTTTCAACCATAAATATGAACTTGCTACCAAAATAGTTGAATTTTTAACCAAAAATATGAATTTTCAACCAAAAATTTATTTTTGACCAAACAGTTAAATTTTCAACTAAAAATGGAATAGGTACATTTTTAATTCTTAAAATGTAGTTTCTACCAAAAAAAACGAATTTTCAACAAAATAGTTAAATTTTCAATCAAAAAGATGAATTTTCAACAAAAATTATAAATCTTTGACGAAAAAGAAGCTTTCAACAAAAGAGTGCAACATTCAACCAAATAGTTGAATCTTTAAACAAAAACATGATTTTTCAACCAAGAAGATTAGTTTTCTACCAAGGAAGACAAATTTTCAACAAAATACATGCATTTTCAACCAAATAGGTTCTTTCAACTAAAAAAGATAGATTTTCAAGAACAGAATAAGTAAATTTACAGTTATAGAAATAATTCTAGTAAAAATCAAACGAATTTTCAATAAAATAGTTAAATTTTTAACCAAACAAGATAAATTCTCAAGCAAAAATATAATAGTAGATTTTTTAACCAAAAATAATTAACTTTTGACCAAAAATAGTTGGATTTACTTAATTGATTCTATGAATCTAATAAGAAATCTTTAAAAAAAGGGAAAAGAGAGGAATAGGCGGAAGAGTGTGAAGACTGAAACATCAAGTGATTTCGAAACTTATTAAGTTTTTATCGAACTATACCGTTGCAGGGAGATCGTTCGGAAAATTAGCAAAGTTGGTTAAAATTTTGCATCAGGAACCTTAATATACTTATCCTAAGTTCTAAGTTGGTAGCGTTACTTCCACTGACTCCCCCAATCCCGCTGTTACCAACCGTAGTTTTTCGCCTGACCTCCTTGCCCCTCAAATTTGTAACGTAGTTTATGGATGACCCCAAAGGATATATTTTTTAGAAGAAGATTTCAGAACTTTTATTTCAGTCTATCGAAAGGTTTGCTCGAACTCAGGGAGTCATTCTGCTGGTAGAATTAAGAAATGTTGACATGCAATTAATTTGATCTCTTACCCCAAATTTAATTACCATATAACATTTATTTCATCGACGCAATCGAGCTCATTAGTAGCAATAAAATTCGACATATTTTATCGAAACCCAATGAAAATTACTGGTGACTAATTGGCTGACGCTAATCATATAATCGAATAGGGAAACCACCTTACAGTATATAATGATTTACAATAAATAATCTACATTAACTGGAAAAATGACAAAAAAGGCTTATTATTTTTTTTAGTATAACATTTCAGCAAGGATACTATATTTTCTGATAAAGATTAATTAAAATATTATAATTAATTAATGTGTGAGAGCAAAAAATTAATTTTGTCCAACATCTGCGATGGAAATGTGACTTTGGAGGCTCGTCTCGGGATGACAAAGTTGTCGATTCCTCAACTAATGATGTCACAGTGGTCGAAGTTTGTTTACATTTCCCACTTAGTAATTCAAGTTTTCTTTTAAACCAAAAAAATAGTATAACTTTTTAATTATTAAAAAGCTCAGAAATTTTAATTGCGTTAAGAAATCCCTTAGAAAAGACATCATTTTTAGCACTAAGGTATGTAAAATTTTTGCACTTTTCTGTCATCACAATTCAGGTTAAATGGTATTAAACATTTCGTACCAATCGCAGAAATCTCTCGGGATATCAGAGATGAAAAAACGTGAAAATTTAAGCTTTTTTTATAAAATGATGATAATTTAAACTATTTGTTACTGATTAAATCGATTTTAATTGTAAGTATATTATTGATAAATTATAATTATCAAGAATTAAGTATTTGGTCGTGCATGAGTGCAATACCTGAAACGATTAGCTATTGATGGATACAGGTGTCAAAATCGTACCCTTGACCGGTCTCATAAAAATGTTTAATAAAACTAATTGACTAATCTCGCGATATTCTTTCTATAAGAATATTGAATTGAATATGCCAGCTCTATTCAAAATCGAAAATCTTACCTTATTTTTGGAAACTGATGCAGTTTAATGCTGTTGCATTTTTTCCTATCTACTGTCTGTCCAAAAAACGTATACACCTTAATTTTTGTACAGATTATAGTAAAAATCTCACCAGAAAAAAATTCTAAAAATATGGAACAAAATACATGTTGCAGATGAAGGTTTTGCCTATACTGATACAGAGTTTTGAAGTTTTCAATCGATCAGAAATTATTTCTTAACTAGTATAGTTATTACCATTATCTTATGATCATTTCAGAATGCTCAACTTTGATAGTCCCTGAAAATAAATTACAAAAAATCGGCAAAAAATATATCAATTTCCTGGATCCTTTCTGTGCACAATTTTAAATTTCAGAGTCAAAAATAATCATTTGTTCTTCGGAAAATACAAAGGGCTTTCCGATTATTGACGGAACAGCTCTCGCAATAGGAGTGAGTGTGACAGAAAGTCGTAGTTGTAGGAGTAGCAGTATCACAGGCAAGGTTTCCTCGAGGGTTTCCTTCTGTGATTGCGGTTACTTCGATAATCGGAAAGCTTTTTTTGTTTTCCAAAGTATAACATTATTTTTTAAACATTTCAGTGCATTTTTTGCTCATTGACAAGACATACACCATTTTCAGAAGCCTAAAATGTGCAGTTTCCTTCAAGAATTATCTCCGCACGATGTTTAGTTTCGGAGATGACACTTCACTACTCTTCTATTATTAACTTAATAACAAATTATTATTTCCGACTTTGAAATTCTTCATTTTGCACAGCAAGGATCGGAAAAATATACATATATTTTTTGCAGATTTTTTAAATTTGTTTTCAGGGATTAACAGTCATTCAAAGTTGAGCATTCTGAAATGATCGTAAGATAATAGTACTTTTTAATCTTTCACTCGTCAGGAAATAATTTCTAATTGACTGAAAATTTCAAACTCTGTATCAGTATAAGCAAAACCTTCATATGCAACATGTACTTTGCCCGATGTTTTTATAATTTTTTTCTGCTGAGATTTTCACTGTAATCTGCACAAAAATTGAGGTAGCTAAATTTTGTGGACAGATGGTAACTGTAGGGCGGTTTCCCATATTTCAGAATTTCGCATCCAATGAAACGAGGGAAGTGCGGTACTGCGGTGGTTCTCTAATTAAGTGTAAGATTTTGCCTAATCGACTTCCGCTTATAAATCAGTAACTGTCCCTTTATTCATCTGCAACTTGAAAATACTGCCGCCCCTTTCAGTTCCTGTTTGTTGTTGATCCAGTTCTTGGGGTGTACAGTTACCAACCGGTGTCCACTTGAAAGTCGAGTGAAACAAGTCAGAATCTCCGGATTTATTTCCAAGTTTCTTTCCTCTCGCCAAAAAATCTTAAATGAAGGACATTTTCCAGATCACCACTAAACGTTCATTAATAATGTTGAAACGGTACTTGTGGCGTCGCACGTGCTGCGGTTTCCTGGGTCTGGCTTTCTTTTTCGGTTTTGCGGCAAAAACACATTGTTGGACCACACAGAGTGATTTTTGTTTTCGAATAATGAATCATTCTGTTTATGGATCATTACCAAAAAATAGATCGAAAACCTATTAGCTTTTACTTATATATGCTCAAGAATCTTAAGATAGGTACTTCAAAATTAAAATTCCTAAAATATTTTACAAATTGTTTGTAGCTGTTTGCGACCCTCAGTAGGAATACTTTACAAGTGTTTTGGTTTAGTGCTTTGGGGTCCGTAAATGATGAAGAGGATTTAGTAAAATATAAATCTTTTTTATCATTTAGGAACCCCCGAGCTACGAAAACTAAAAGCTTGTCAAGTACACTTTACAAATATATATAATAGATAGATCATAATATATTTTGAAAAAGTGTGTACAGTAAATTTGGGATTATTTGTGTACCTTTTTCAAGAATAATTCAGAGAAATCATGTAATTCTGATCAAGAATATTTCTTATGGTTTTATTGAAACTAAGTGATATAATTAATGATTTATATGTTTGAAGAATAAAGCTATTTATTTCTTTAATTATTTCAGTCCTGAATATTTTATCAATACATTTAAATAAGTGAAATTTCACTTTTTTCAATAAAAATCTTTACCAACTTATTTGATTTAGTGACCCATTTATCACTCAATTAACTTTACACAGTTCTTCTCTCATAATAAATCAATGGGATTAAAAATAAACGTGATAATTCAAGTACGAATTTAACTGAATATCCCTAAATATGTAATAAATAAAAACTTAAGTTTATGTTTTTTTTTGTAGAAAATTATATATTTATGTTCAATAAAACGTACCATCAAAATATAAATAAAGTACAAAAAAGACTCCTGTTTTAGCAGGACTTTCCTTAGGATAATCAAACTAGAAAAGTTGCACCTAACTGTTTTTCTTATTTTTACAAACCCTGACTTAATTGCATGACAAAAATCCTGGAAAAGTTTCACTCAACTTTTTTTCAAAGATTTGCCAATTGGATGTATTTACTTTTTTCGATCATAAATCCCATGAGCAGTTATAAGAATTAGTAAACAAAAGATTGAATATTTCTAGTAATTTTGGCCCAGAAAAATGTCACCACGCCAGGATTGTTTTTAACTTAATTTAAAGAATTATTTGCTTAAGAAAATTTATATGGATTTTTGTGTTCAAGCTTCAATTTTTAAGTAAAAGGTGCAATCGTTATTCAATATTAATGATCAAAAGCTAATTTCATATTTAAAAAGATTATTCAAAATTCTATTTGGTTTTGTTTTATTAAAATTCAACTTACTTAGGAAAAAATTTGCTTACAAAAATAATAACTCATGATTTCTAAATTCTTTTTTGTCAGAAAACTCCACCGAACAAGGTTGTGAAGAATCTTTTTAAGAATAAAATCAGCTCTTATCATTAGATTTTAATCAAAATTCCATCGAACATTTGTCAAATAAACGTTTTCAATGTGGGGAAGATTTTTCGCAGTAAGTAAGTAAGATAGGGTCTATTTTTGTAGATTTCAAAATCATTATAAAGGTTGGATGCATTTTTAGATTGACGTAAGTATCAGGTTGGGTCAAAAACCCCGATCTTCTGAAACTCGAAACGTAACAGTGTGGAAAAATTGCTTTTTGGGAAGACAAATCGAGACCAAAGACAAACAATTATAACGAATTATTTTGTATGTACAGTTTTTGATATTAAACAGTAATATAAAATTATATATTGCACCACAACATTTTTGTTGAAGTTACAATTGTTTCAATATGCGCAAAAAAAATCTTTTTTTTTGGAATTGGCTAATAGCACATTTTTTTCGAAAAAATTAAAAATGTGTTTAAAATTTCTTCAGTTTAAACCGAAGAAAGATGCAATTATATTGAAAGCACACACAATAAAATTTCGTCATAGCAGCACGGGAATTCTAGATTGCTCTTTCCCGCCCCTTACCCCGCTACGTAAACTAAATTTCTTCATCATCGACAGTATAACGAGGCTAGAACCGAGTTATTCACGCTTATCCCGGAAGCGATTTGACCCAATGGTATAATAATAATAATAAAAATAAGGATTTTAGCATGTTTTGAGCGATTTTTTATTTTTTTAGTATATCATTAAGCCATTTCCCTTTGGGGTTAGGCGTGACTCAATCGGTGGGGAAGGGAATAATGTGAGGAAGAGGGTATTGTTTATTTTTTTATATTGTTTAGATTGATCTAGAAGATTCTTGCTCCATACAAATCATGATACAATTTTTTTGTATATTAACAGAATAATAGCATGTTTCATCGATTTCATTTGAAGCAATTTAAGGCACTGCACTCTCATTTTATTCCAAATATATGCAAATTACCAAGTCCACAAAAACGTGTTCATTGCGAAATTTTAAATAATTCCAACATATTAACCAATTTCTTTTCAATTCCTAATTTTATATTATTTTTGACTAAAAAACCCGTACTCACGAGAAATTTGCGATAGTTTTTTGGCTAATACAAAATTGGCCAAAATATTATTCAAAAATTGAAACATTGATAGTCATGCGAACCTGAAGATATGGACCATTTCAAAATTTTTGTTTGATCCTGATTAGTCTTTCTAAAATGCACTATTCTAACGCATTTTTATATGTACAGATTGTGGCGATAATTACGGATAAAAGAAAAAGTGAGAGGTTGGTATTTTTGGTTGACTTTTTCTCCTTTTCTCCCTCTTTTTTCAATTGGTTATTTTTGTCTCTAATGAGCCGAAAAGTGAGGTGGTCTAGAAATCTATTTTTTAATTTTGAATCTTTTTCATGCTCATTTTGCATAAAATTATTCATGATAAAATGGATTTCTGTTCTATCTTAATTTTAAAATTGTTAAATAGAGACACTAAACAAAAGATTCGTTCCAATTTGTAGGGTTTTGTTCATGAATATTTTCTGATTTCTTTTAATTGAGTCTGAATAATTTTAACTCAATTTCTTGAAAGAAATCTTTTTATTAAAAAATTTGTTTGTAATAAGTTTGCACTAAATTTAGCAATTTTAGAAATATATATGAAATATTTTTGGATTATTTCTTTTTCCTATTTGTGAAATTGTAATAATCTAATTGAATTGGATTGAATCACCCAAAAACATTAGATCTGGGCACTAGGATCTTTTTCCATCTTTAATATTCATAATTAAGTTGTTTTCAGGTTTTATATATATATATATATATATATATATATATAAAAGGATAAATGTTTATATTTATACATGATATATATTTTAAATATTTAAAAAAAAAATGTCTTCCTGGTACTTATCAAAGATAAGGTTGCTAATAGGATGTACATAATTTACTATTTATATATTACCCAGATACTTATCAAAAATAAGTTGTTATGCCCTCGTTGCCTATAAACAAAGGTATTCTGAGGAAGATGCCATATACACAAGATGTGAGCATAATTTTTTCTTATGTGCCAATGAGTACTTTGTTATAATCTTTGCTGGATATTCAATCTTAAAATTTTTTTTACTTATGTCTTTTATTTTCAGATCACATTGGATATCTTATTTTTGTATTCATTTCTGAATAATTGATAATGATTTTTGGAACGTTTTCTTATATTTTGTGTTTCTCTCAATTCTGTAAGAAAAATTTTTGGTAACATGTGCATTTTATGATTTTTGGGTTAATCTCGAGAGGACCGCTTGAAAACTATGTCACTTGTCCGAAAAGCTATAAAAATAAAAAGGGTCTTTTCTTCTTTTCTCTCTCTCTCTCTCTTTCTCTTAAAAATGGGAGGAAACGATCTCTAAAATATTTTCATGCTTTGAGAGTTTTCGAGTTGAAAAATAAATTTAGTGTGCCTCGGTTCTTTGAATCTTCACCACGTAATTTTTGTTAGCGATATTTTCATTTAAAATAGTTGTTCCTTTTCAATATAAATTTAAAACAAAAAGTTCCGCAATTTTTCGTTACTGTTTTCTTACAAAAAATTTTTTTAATCAGTGTCGGGGTTAATAATTTTCAGGTCATAATAACCATCTTTCTTCTTTTTAATTTAAAATATTCTTTGAAGTTTAAATTCTTTTCTAATTCTTATTATGAATAATAATGTTTTGTATACCTTTGTCAATTTTTCACTAATGAATACAAAATTTTGATTAATTAATCCTTTTTTAAAGAAAAGTGATTAGTGTTGTGTTTGTATATGTGTATGTGAGTGTACACATGTATATATATATATATATTATATTATTTTTATCAGCAGGTATTATGTTTCTGATTTTTCCAATTGGCATAATAATATATTTTTGTCATACCTTGTAGTTTCCTATAAATAATCCCTGATGATGGAGTTTAAATTGACTCCGAAACATGTTGGTTCCTTGGTAGTATAAAAAAGACGGATAAAAGAAAAAGTGAGAGGTTGGTATTTTTGGTTGACTTTTTCTCCTTTTCTCCCTCTTTTTTCAATTGGTTATTTTTTGTCTCTAATGAGCCGAAAAGTGAGGTGGTCTAGAAATCTATTTTTTAATTTTGAATCTTTTTCATGCTCATTTTGCATAAAATTATTCATGATAAAATGGATTTCTGTTCTATCTTAATTTTAAAATAAAAATTAAAATTAAACAAAAATTATTTTTTATGAAGTTAGGTTTTGAAAATTCGCAATGAAATGAGTTTTCTTAAATTGCTAAATAAAACTTTTATTTGAAAACTTTCTTAAATTTTTTAACTGATATTTCATAAGTTTAAAGTGGAAAATCTACTAATTCTTATCAAAATCTTACAAAAAAATTTTGAGATTATTTTTTCAGTTCTTTATAAACTTCTGAAATCCTAAAATGTAATGTTTAAAAGCAGAGAACATTTGTCTAGATTACAATGAAAATAATATGACGATTCGATACTTCATACTTATCAAAATTCAGTTAGAAGACATAAACAATTTTTTTAATGAAAGTTTCATTTAGCGATTTAAAAAAAACTCATCTTCTTGCGAATTTTCAAAATATCACGACTTGGTCGGAACTGACTTCTGTAATTTGTTTTTAGTAATTAGTGCATAACATAACAAAATTCACCATGCATAATTGTTGAATTTGTAGATAAAATTAAAAATTAAACAAATTAAAAACTTTAAGGTCGTGGTGGCTTGCTTTAATATTGACAAAAAATTAATCAAAAATTTTAGACTCATTCTGATTAAAAAAGGCAACTTTTCTCATATTTGGGATTCAGTTGGTCAAAATTCGATAGTTTTAATAGTATTTTTTAGTAAGTACATTATGAATAAAGACTTCAGATAAACCCTTTATTAGCTCTTCGTTGGATTTTGTATTGATTTTGTATATCAAGTTATAAATGCCGTTATCATTACATAGTATTGATTTGATAAACGAAATGTCTCGTCGCGTCGTCCCGAAATTCGGGATGACAAGTCCAATATTTTTCATGAGCTTGGCTAATCGTCCCGAATTCTCGGGACGACTAGTTCATCTTCTTTTCAAACTCCCCCAATTTTTCAGGGCGACTAAATTTTAAAATAACTGTAAGTTTTTTGAAACTTATAGTCATAACGAGTTACTTTTTCCAAGAATTAACTTAGCTTGTGACAAGTTTCTTCTTTTGAGGAACTTGCCCCAACACTGAATGGAACTTTTTTAGTATTCTTGTACCTATTTGAACTCGTGAACAAATTTTAAGAAAAGGTACTAATTTATCTCACACGTGGTTCCTTCGCAATATTTTAATCAGAATCCTAATGGGATCCCAATGTGACTTTTTTATTCAGAATGCTTGCCTGACAAAATAAGCAAACATTCAGTAGATTATATAAAACTCTATCGGAATTTGAAAACCGAAAAGTTGCATTCGCAATATCTGGAGTGAAAAACGAGTTCGTCGAGGATGCTTCACAGGACAAAATGTTTTTCTGTGAACGAGGGCCATAAACGATTGCCGCTGGCAACATGATAAGCATATAGTGGCTGCTTCATGTATACTCCCTATGGTCTCGTGGAACCTTCATCATCCTCGCTCTGACTCCGGTACTTGGGGATTCGCGATTGCGAATTTTAGTGCGTGATCTGTCGTAAACGCGAGCCACCCGGAGTGCCTCATAAAGGATAGGATCGTCCTGCGCCCTTCTCCAAGCAACGCGTGCCTCCAACTTTTGCATCAATTTCACCACTGAGATTTTACAACAGCATTTTCTGAAACGCTTTTACATTCGTGTCCCCTTATCGCAAACATTCTCAGTCTAATACACCTTTTTTCTAGAGATTGCACAATTCGAGGTGCTCCATTACACATTTCTTATCGCGAAAAAATGCCAGGCCCAGAATGCCGTTTATGAGCACCATGAATCTGAAACGATGCCATGCAGCATTTATACGGATATCTCACTCAGGTTCTGTAGAAATGTAACAACGTCTCTTGGCAATAACAATATTTATTATATGGGGCCGTTCAAATTCTACGTCACAATATAAGGGGTGAGAGGGGTAACAGGATATGTGACGATTTGTCAACACAGAATGTGACATCACACATGCGGAAAATAGAAAAATTAATAACAATTTTTTATCACACCTCCATCATAACTTTACTTGTAGCGCCTGCAGATGATCCATAAAACAGTCATTATAGGCGTAGGACTATAAACGGTTTACTTCGGCTCCTAAGCTTATAATGTAATGACGTACTACGATCTGATTGGCTAAAGAACAGCTATAGCAGACTTTATTGGATGCTGAGTGATTCATATTATTGCCGCTCTATGGCGCCCTAGAATCGCACTCATAATTACTTTGTGATAAAAAATATTGCATGACACATGGCCGCACCTGTGTGGAACTTTTTACTCGTTTGAAGTCGCAATGCGAGCCAGAGCCCGAGGCGTAGCCGAGGCAGAGCGAAGACGAGGCGAAGCTTGAAAAAATGGAAATGACTGATTTCATTTAAAAAGTAAAGTATCTAAATACAGACTTCACACTCTTTCTTCTACTCTTCTGTTTATCCATTTTTGGCAGAATTCTTCTTTCTTCCTCTGTTTTCAAGAAACTTCCCCAATGAAAAAAATGATCAGTTGGGCCAACTATTTAGTTTGTCAGATATAGTACTGATTTTTATTAGTTGATACTGCTATTTTATAAGTTGGCACACAAATTTAATCAGTTTCATTGACTGTTCAATCAGTACCAGCAACTAATAAAATGGTTTTCTCAACTAATACAGTAGCATTACCATTACCAACTAAACAGTTGGCCTGCAACTAACCTTTTTTGTCAGTGCCCTTTTTGTCGTCTTTTCGCTCAAATGCAAACTGAACTAATAGAACCCAACAACCTATTTTTTGTTGAAATTGAATTCTTTTTAATTGAAAAGTCTACTATTATATTTTTGGTTCATAATTCTTCTTTGGTTGTAAATTCGTCTTTTGTGGTAGAAAATGAATGTTTCTGATTGGAAATTCAACTACTTGGTTGAAAGTTGAACTGCTGTGTTAAAAATTCATTTTCTTAGTTAAATATCCATCTCTTTAGTTCAAAATTTTACCATTTTGTTGAAAAATCTTTTTTTATTTGTTTAAAATCAATTTTTTTAACTCCACACTTAACTATTCCATTTCTGGTTGAAAATTTATCGTTTTTCGTTTAAAATTTAACTATTTGGTTGAAAGTGACCTACTTTGTTGAAAATTCATAATTTTGGTTTGAAAATATGTTTATCTGGCTTAAAAATTCAACTGTTCGGTAGAAAATTCTTCTTTTTGGGGGAAATTTTTTATTATTTTTGTAGAAAAATCAACTATCTCGTTGAAAATTAACATGTTGGTTTCCAATATACATATTTTTGGGTTGAAATTCAACTGTTCTCTAGAAAAAGTTAAACGACTTTAATAAATATTATTTGTATTAGTTGAAGATCTATCTCTTTTATTAAAAATTCATATTTTGGTTTGAAAAATTCAACTGTTTTTGTGGAAAATTCGTCTTTTTGGGAAGAAAATTATATTATTTTCATATAAAATTTAACGATTTGGTAGATAATGAACCTTTTGGTTGACAATATACGAATTTTCGGGTTGAAATTCAACTGTTTCCTAGAGAATTAGCATATTACGTTCAAAATTTCAACAACTAAGCTGAATATTTTATTTCTATCTTTACTGAAAAATCTTTCTCTGTTAAAAATTTAACTTTTTTTGTTGAAAAATCGTCTTTTTGATTTGAAGATTCATCTCTGTTGTAGAAATTTTATCATTTTGGTTAAAAATTTAAGTATTTTTTTGTGATTTTTTGTTGTTGTTGAAGATCAATTTTTCATGAATGAAAACTTCACTATTCCATTTTTGGTTTAAAATTGATTGTTTTTTATAAAAAATTCAGGTATTTGATTTAAAACGAACTTTTTTGTTGTAAATTCATATTTTCGGGTCTAAAATTCATCTTTTTATTTTGAAAGAATTTGTGCTTGGCTAAAAAATGCAGCAGTTTTGTAGAAAATTTGCCATTTTGGTTTGAAAATTCAACTATTTTCTTGAAAATATAACTGTTTTGGCTGAAGTTTAATCTTCTTCATTAAAAGATTCGACCATTTGGTTGAAATTCACCTTCGTACGTTGAAAATTTAAATATTTGGTTAAAATATCACTATTTTGTTGAAAATTGTCACTTTCAAATTAAATTTGAACTATTTGGTTGAAAATGCTACTGTTTGGTTTAAAATTGATTCTATTTTTGTTGAAAATTGAACTATTTGGTTGAAAACCATCTGTCTTGGTTGAAAATTCATCTTTTCGGGTTTAAAAGTAAACTGTTTTCTAAATCAGTCGACTTTTTAGCTTAAAAATTCAGCTCTTTCGTTGAAAAATCATATCTTTTGGTAGGAAATTCATCTTTTTTTGGTTGAAAATTGAACTATTTTATTGAAGATGCAATATATTTCGACTTCTGATATTGAATTCAGTATTGTACCTATACATTAGTTTGACTTACAAGAAATTATTCTCTTTATATTGCCCTATTTTCGTAAAAAATTATCCTACTTCCCTTATTTTTAGAGCATTTTGAGCTGTAAAGTCTATTAACATATTATGTCATTTGCAAAGAATGTTGAGTAAACTGAACACAAGCATGAAGAACATGGGCCTCAGAATTAACGTAAATAAAACAAAAATCATGGTTCGTATTTTTGTGGGTGGTTCAAAACCAATCTATTTTGATTATTAAATTATCCAATTAGAAAAAGAAAACAATGCAAAATATTTCAATACATTTATAAAAAATTGCTAAAATTCACTACATTATTTAAAAAAATTTTAATAAAAAGAAAGATTTCCTAAAATAAAATTGAGGTAAGACTATGTCAACTGAATTTAAAGAAATCTTAAATTATTCATAAGCAAAACCTGCAGATTGGAGAGAATCATGAGTTTAGTGTCTCTATTTAAAAATTTTCAATTAAGATTGAAGAGAATTCCATTTTATCATGAATAATTTTTGCAAAATAGGCAGGGAAAAGATTCATAATCAAAAAATAAAATTCCAAAGCAGCCTCACTTTTCGGCTCATTAGAGACAAAAATAACATAATGAAAAAAGAGGGAGAAAAAGGGAAAAAGTCAATCAAAAACCAACCTCTCACTTTTTCCTTTCTCCGTCTTTTTTATACTACGAGGGGACCAACATGTTTCGGGGCCAATTTAGACCCCCTCATCAGGGATTATTTATAGGAAACTACAAGGTATGATTAATATATTCTTATGCTAATTGAAAAAATCAAAAATAATACCTGCAATTAAAAATTAAAGATAATATATATATATATATATATATATATATATATATATATTTTGTAAAGTCACCCTGGGGATATCAAGGTTTGTTTGATGATCCGTGCATGTGAAAACTGCGAGGATAAAAGTTTGGTGGTGAGGACTTCCATGTGAATGGAAAAATATTTCGGTTTGGAGTTCCTTTTTATTCGAGAGGTGTTTAAATTGTGGGCTATCTAAACATAATATTAGTCTATCGGTATAGAATATAAATTCTTTCAGAATCCCACCCACGGACGCCCACGCGACTTGAACCACACTAGAAAATAAGATAGACTTTTCTACCCTTGAATGGGGGCGCTTATTTACTGGTTCCGACACTCCCTGTACAACCCACTTCCTTTTTGACTTGGATATGGGACACCCTGAGACTGGAGGAAGTCCAGAAAACGTACGATTTTCTGGAACGACTTCTCGATATATTCACTGTAACCGCGTGTGTGCCCGGAAAGAAACAGCGACTTTTCTCTCCCGGGAGGTCGTAAAGTTCCTCCTCAGGAAACGTCGTATTCCGCTCCAAGAGGTTAAATTGAAAACAGACCATTACGGGCAACGTAAACATGAAATTTTTTATTGCATTTGGCTTTTTCTGGAATGATCTACTTTGATGGGATCAACTATAAATTTCTACTCCCTGTCGTTGTCATCAAGTTTTAATACTATTTTTTATTTCAGATTTGCGGTTGATTCTAAATCTAAACTAATCTATTCAGATTATTACATTTTCCAAGTTGGAGAAGTAAAAATCCAAAAATTCAAACATATCAGAAAACTGCTCATTTTAAAACATTGTTTAAGCAATATTTAAACAAAACATAGATATCTTCTGATATATTGAGGTAAACATTTATGCCTGTATTAATAGAAATCTAATTGATTTTCATAGGCAACCCGGCAGGTTTGCATGAATCTTGAGGTTAGTGTCTCTATTTTAAAAATAGTTTTAAGATCGAAATGAAATCTAATTTCTCATTTACCGTTTAATGTACCAGAATCGGAACAAAAAAGCTCACAAATCAAACATTATATTTCCAGCAACCTCCTTTCCGTATTATAAAAATAATTTTTGATTAAATGCGAAATTCATAGTGTGTTTCTTAAAAAGATTTTTCAGATGAATAAAAAAGTGTGTTTCAATTTCAAACAAATAAGAAATAAAAAAAAATTTGACGAAAGTACTATTGAATTTATGAAATTTATCTTAAGTCTGGTTATAAAATATTTTCATAATGAGATACACATTTTTAATGTGAATATTAAACAAATTATCGATAGATTAAATAATAAAGTTCCTTTTTATCATTGAAGATTGCTTTGATTAGGTTGAATAAAAGAACCTTCAATAGCAATAAAATACGTGATCGCAATTTTGTAAGCATTCTTCAAGTAAAACATGATGTACAAAAACTAAGACATTAAAATATTCAATCGCTTCTCTCTTAAGATCAACCAGACCCTTGGTTTTTAAATATTTCTAATGTGCAGATTCGACAGAGAGTAATCAACATTTAGAGATTGGGAGCTGGCTTTAGCAACAAATTTGGGAAAAAATATATACTCAATTGCTTGAAACAGTTAGAGATATTAAAGCTAATATCACGAAAATACCAGCTAACAAGTAGAAGAATTCATATCAAATGTTATGGGTTTATCTGATGATTTCTTAAGTAATGAGATTGCACAAGCTTTATAAGAGAAAAAGTTAAATAAGGACTTTTCAAACAAATTTAAAAAATCATCCATAATTATTCATAACAAAGGCTGATAGAGCTTGTATTACAATAGTGATTCTTAGAGATGTTTATAATAAAAAAATACTGCATATCTTGAACGATAAGGAGAATTTTACAAGTTGTTCCAAATGATCCTATACACGAATGCTTCAAAAAGGCACTTTTAAAATCATAGAGAGGGTGAAGGTTAAAAAATATTTGAGGTGAAATATTAAAAAATGTGATATTGAAAATATTGAAAATTAATAAAATTCTCTCTTTATGAAACAGATTTTTCGTTACGACCAGTCATTTTAAGAAAAGATTCACCAGCTAGAAAATTAGAAAAGTGACTCAGTAAAATCATCAAAGAATCCATAACACTTTCAGAAAAATCCGTAAAGAACAGTACTGCCTTTTTAAAGTTAATTAAGAATGTTAGAATACGATTAAATCACATTTGAATTTCTTTTGACGTAATTATCCAATACTATTTTCCAACCGAGCAAGTCACGCCTACCCCGAAAGGGAAATGAGTTAATTGTATAATTAATTAATAATAGCCATGTTTTCAAACATTCCATATGAAAGAGTTGAAATTTCCATAGAAGAATGATTTGATTTGGTTAGAATCCATACCCAGATCCCTGAAAAATGTTTTTTTTTAAGATATGCAATATGTTTCTTTATTTATTATATATTAAGTTCAATAATAATTTTTATAAACAAAAATTCAGAACACCGATAGATTCAATTATATCTACTATTTGACCAGAAATCGTTATAGAGGATTTGAAAAAGTGAGTTTCTGAAAAAATGTATCTTAATCTGGATTTTTTTTTGCAAGCTATATTGATGATTCTGCATTTTGTGTAAATACAAAAATGTTGATACTCTCTAGAATACATTTAGCAGTATACATCCACGATTAAAATTTACTATTGAAACTGAAATTGAAGGGTATTATCATTCATTGCCACAAAAAAACAATTCGTTCGGAAAGAACACTTAGTTTTATTTCTAATCATTATATTACAAACAGAATAGGAGTCGTGAAGAATTTTATTGATAGAGCTCTTAAATCGTTAAACCCAGTTTTTAATGACAAAAACATTGTATTATGTAAACTATATCTTTTCCGCATAAACATCCGTTTGATTTCATTGAAAAACATGTGCAAAACAGAACTTATCATATTAAAAGTAAAAATATTAATAAGAACAAAAATAATATTGAAGAGTATAATAGATTTAACACGGTAGTTTTGCCTTATTTTGAAAATTTTTTAAGATATGTATATTTTCCATACACAAGTATATAAAAAATACAACTCTTGGCATGGGTTGATGACTCTCTCAATTGAAAATTCAATTCTGTTAATAAAAATTCGACATTTTGATTTTTCTGGTTGAAGGTGCATCATTTTAGTTTAAAAATTAATTTGTTTGACTGAAATATGAACTATTTTGTTGAAATTTTTTTGTCAAAAAATGATTTTTTTCAATTGAAACTTTAAATATTCTATTTTTGGTTAAAAATTTATATTATGTAAATCACATTTATGTGAATTCAATTCATTGGTTAAACCTCAAACATCTTCATTGAAAATATATATTTTTTGCTAAAAGTTGATCTTTTTTGTTTTAAATTCAATTAATCGGTTAAAACTTAACTTCTTCAGTGAAATTAATTTTTTAAACTAAAAATTAGAATATTCCGTTTCTGGTTGAAAATCAACCTTTTTTAGTTGAAATTTGAATTATTTAGTTGATAATTCGACTTCTTAGTTGAAAGTTGACATCCTTTGTTAAAAATTCATTTTCTTTGTTGAAAATTCAAAATTTAACTATTTTGTTGAGAATCCGTTCTTTTTTTTTAAATTTTTTTTTTTGATAATCAAACTATTCTATTTCTCTATAAAAATCCATTCTTTTGAGTTGAATATTTACCTATTTGGTTGAAATTCTTCAAATAGACAATTAATCTTCAGGGATGAAAATTAAACTTTTTGGTTGAAAATTCAACCACTTGGTTAAAAGCTGGACTCCATTCTTAAAAATTCATTTTTTTTGTTGACTATTTATCATTTTAGTTGTAAATTCATCTGTTTGGTTAAAAAATTAACTATTTTATTCAGAAATCACTCTTTTGGTAGAAAATTCGTCTTTCTCGTTAAAAGTCCAATTTTTTCGGTTAAAAGTTATTTCTTTTTGGTTAAAAAGTCTAAACATTTATATTTTTTGTTGAGCATTCATCTTTTTTGAATAAAATGTTATAATTTGATTAAAGATTTAATTATTTTCTAGAAAATGCAACAATTTTATTATTTTTGCAGTAAATTCAACTAATTGGTTGAAAATTAATTTTTTGGTCGAAAACTAACTTTTTCGTTAAAAAATCATATTTGCAAGTTCAAAATTTCACTATTTTGTAGAAAATTCGCCTTCTCAGCTTGAGAATACAAGAATTTAATAGAAAGTTTTTTTTTCTACTGAAAAATCTTTCTGGGTTGAAACTTCAACTTTTTCAATTAAAATAATTATAAATAATCTACGATTTCTAATAAAAACTTGATAATGAGAATGGTATTGAGCGGTTTCATATCCTCGAGTTTACTGTGTTGATTCTTTGTTCTCGATAATGAAGTCTTATACAAATATACAAATAAATTTCCACCAAACAGTGGTAAATTGGACTAAATAACTTTCTATATTAATTTTAATTAATATAAGGTTCTATTATTTATACCGATAGTTTTTCTATAACTATCCAGTTAACACCGAGATTTGACAATCACGTCATAATCAAGGAATGAAGCTGATGTAAAATATTATTAGTCACATTTACCTCACGTCACAGAAAACAAGTTCTTTTAAAAAAGAGCCTCATTTATGATATTTCTATGAGTCATACATCCTCAAATTATCAAGTCATAATAATATAAACTCTCATGGTTGCTTTGTTCATTTTTATTAAAATACCTTCATAACCATTTATTTAATTTTAAAATTTTCCACTTTCAAATGTGTTAATGTTTTATTGTTCTGAATTTTTATTTAAAAAATACATGAGGAGAATTATATGTTATGCTCTTATTTCTTCAGAAAGTTGCAATATTTAATTTTTTTTCTTATGTAGGGGAAACCGCCCTACAGTAGATAGGAAAAAATTCAACAGCATATAACTGCATCAGTTTTCAAAAATCAAGAAAGATTATCGTTGTTAAATAAAGCTTACATATTGAATTGAGTATTCTTATAGAAAAAAATATCACGAAATTAATCAATTAGCTGTATTAAACATTTTTATTAGACCTGGTCAAGGCTGCGATTTTGACACCTTTGTCCATCAATAGATAATCGTTTCTGGTATTGCTTCTGGGCAAGACAGAATACTCAATTCTGGATAATTATGATTTATCATTAGTATACTTACAATTAAAATCAATTTATTGAGTAAATAGTAGTTGAAACTATGATTATTTCGCAAAAGTTTAAGTTCTTGACATTTTCTTTATCTTTGATATACCGTGAGATTGGTACGATTGGTACGAGATGTTTAATCTTTATAAAATTTAACCTGACTTGCGATGACAGAAAAGTGCAGAATTTTTACATACCTTAATCCTAAAAATGATATTTTTTCCGAAAGGCTCCTTAAACACAACTAAAATGTATGAGCTTTTTAATAACTAATAATTTACACTAATTTCTTAGTGTATTATTTACAATAATTTTAATTTAAAAACTTCACGAATCAAAATAAACAAACAGACACAACCTTTAACTTGAAACCGAGCTTAAAACAACTGCGAGACAGTCGCAGAGCTGTCAATTTTGACAGAGACATTTTTTGTAATTTTCCGATTATCTACTGTTGGTTATCTACTGTTGGAAAATGTATTATCTAATAAAAAGTCCTCAAATATTCATAAATATTGAAGAAAGAACATTTTGTATTAATAAATATTGTTCATTAAACTTCAAGCTTCGATTCTAATGTATAAACATGTCATAAAAATGTTTCATTAAGTTAACAAGTATGAATAAAGAAGAAGTAAAATTTTTGTTTTCAGGTTAAAAATTAATTTTATGCTCTCACGCATTAATTAATTATAAAATTTCAATGAAACTTCATTAGAAAATATAGTATCCTTGCTGAAACGTTATACTAACAAAAGTAATTAACAATTTTTGTCAGTTTTCCAGTTAATTAAGATTATCTACTGTAAATCATTATCTACTGTAGGGTGGTTTCCCCTATATCATATTTTTTTAAATTGTTCGACGTTTAACTTCAGAAAAAAGTTATAGTAAGAATATCCAACCTCAAGTCAAGAAATAATTCAAATCATCCATGATGTAATGAGGTTTAATTTTTGAGAGATTCATCTCTAATTTTTTATAAAGTTTAGTATGCTGTGTAATTTTATATTTTGCAAAAGAAAATTAATAATATTACCTTGAACTAAGAGGTTCATACATTTTTAGTTTTATTTAGGGATTATCCATCAAATTGACTTTTTACATGTCAAAGAAGCCAGACACTGACCAAGACATCATAATCATTCATTTAAACTAGTTTAACTTCTTCCTTTCGAATCATGTAATTGTCAGAGGTTGTGTTACCTGGGCAATCCCTGATGAGGAAGTTTAAATTGGCTTCAAAAAATTTTGCCCCCTAGTTATACAAAAGACAAACAAAGAATAAGGAAAGAGTGAAACGTTGGTTTTGGTTGACACCTTTTTTCTCTCTCTCTATTGTTTTGTTATGTATGTGTCTCTACTGAGCTGGAAATGAGGTAATTGGAAATCTCATTTTTGATTTGTAAGATTTTTGTGTTTTGATTTTGGTACATAAAATGGCCCATAAGAAAGTAGATTTCATTTCGATCTTAAAAATATTTCACATTCATATACATCACCTTGATCTCAAGTTCGTCTTGCGAAATAAATCTTAGAACAGTTTCAGTCAAAAGAGGCTTCAATATAGAAATTCAAAGTGTGATACAGATTTTCGGACTGAAACTTAATATTTCCCCATTTTTTACAACATCCCTGAAAAGTCCTTATGAAAAGTGAATCCTCGAGAGGAAAATCTGAGTCCTGCGAAAAAAATCGCAAGCACTCCATTTCCTGCTTACGGAGGCTTACGTCATCATTGAAACGAGGATGAATGCTCGAACGATTTTTTCCTCCAACGAAAATTTCTCTCGAGGCCATGCTTGTTATTACGGCATTACGGATATCGAATGTCCTTTTGGTCTTTGGTGCCTACTCTCTCGGTACCTTTCTCTCTCGTTCTGTTTGATATTGAATATAGAATGCCACGAGACCCACAAGGGGAGGAAAAAAAACCAAGTTCGCGTACAATGCAGAAGAGCCAGGCTGCACAGTTCCGCCCACTTCCGGGCTCTGAATGCATCCTCGACTCGCTTAACTACCCTTAGGAGTGAAGCCACGTGAAACGATGAGACATGTCCTTTCGACGCTGCGCTCTTTTCTTCTTCTTTTGCTTTACTCGCGGCGAAACGGGTACTTCAGATTCGTGGTGTACGAATGCCCATCACTCTTGATCGAAATTTTGACAGGGATGGGATCGTGTGTCTCCCAGAATAAGGACATAAAAGCAGAGCATTGAGAAACCTTGAAATTCTCAAGGAAGTGTTTACAACTTCAAAATTCCATAAATTAAGATTACACTGAACCAAAACTTACCTCAATCAATTTGTAGTTGATTCTGAACCAATCTGTTCAGATTATTATTTTTTTAATTATTTCATCTTGTTCTCGGGTCAACCCGGTTTTTCATCATAGCCACGGACCAAGTCAAGTGACAGATGAGATAAGGATGTTATAAGTCAATTTACTACAATGTACGAAATCTTCTGCGATGATGTTGTAGGCACAAAATGAGAAGCATAGTGTAGTTTGGAGTTCGTATTCTACCGCTGTTATCCATACACAGCGGCCGCGAGCGTTGGAGGCGACAACAGTCGCCTCTGGATGCTTCCTTAGAGCTACCATCTTATTATTATTATTCCATTAGGGTATGACTCGCTCAGTTGGAAAATAGTAGTGTTGGGAAGGAGATATAGATTTTTTAGTTTGATCTAGAATTTTCGTGTTATTTATTCAAATAACACGTTCTTTCCGCAACACTGCTCCGACCCAGGTTGCTGATCAATCTCTCTAGCGATCCCCCAAGTGAAGAGCTTCACAAGGTGTGAGGTTCCCCACTCGGGCCCATCAGTACCCAAGGTCTTTTGTTTCAGGCGTTTCTACTCACATTCTTTTTATAAACTATTTGTCGCCACACTTTTCTGTCGTGGCATACTTCTCTAGCTTCCTTCACATCCATGCATTTTTTCATGCAAGCTCTCCTATTTCTATGGCTTCTTATGTCTTTTCGGATTAAGGTCTCTTTCAGAAATTCTAACAATCTTAACTGATTTCTTTCCCATGTGTGAAATATTGTGTCTTTTGCACCACATTCTTTGCAGAAGGTGAGGTATTAGCGCAGAAGTAAAACACTCCGTAATCCCGCACAAGCACAGTATTCTCAAACACGTTGCACAGAGACACACACTTTTAAGTTTGAAAGGAAGTTAATTATTTAAAAACAAAGGCAGACGAGTAAAAATTATAAAACCTATTTCTGTTGATATAATAGGCTAGTTTTCGGCGTAAAAAGAAGAAACATTCACTCTGTTTCAAATCTTGAAAATTCAAAAGTATTTGACTTTAAGTGTTTTAATTTGCGGTTCAGTTTTTATAACTTCAAATGAAAAAATTGCTATCTTCAAGAGTTCGAATCTTTTAATTTCAATGACTTTGATCAATTCTTTCTCAATTGTTCAATTTTTATTTGTAGTCAAAAGGTTGTTCTTTTTTGACCTTGGATGACAAATATTCAGAACATTGCAAAGACATAATGTTAAATAACATATGGTGTCCAATCGGTTACTATATATATTTGAAGCAAAAAAACTTCAAACGTAAGGATTTTTGTTTTTTTAATAACGGTTATTCATTATTGTCTCTTAATATTCCAACATTTCTTTAAAATTTAAACATAGACGTTTTTTTGTAATAGCTGTCATGTACACATCTTAATTTAAAATGATCTCATTGGAATATTCTGAATATTTGTCTAGTGTCGAAAAAGAAAAACTTTATGGCTGAAAAACCTGTAAATTTCTGTAGAATCTTGTGGAAAAGTAAAACTACAATAAATTACAACAATGTACCAGAAAATACAAAAAGGGTACAAAAATCGTCTCAATAAAAGAAAAAGGTAGTACTTTCCTGTAATTTTGGTTGTAATTTATTGTACTTATTGGTAGATTCCTGTGAAAACAGTTTTAGTTTTATGTACTTTTTGTAAAAAAAATTTCAACAGGGTATGCCCTACTTTGTCCTCATAAACGAAGAACAAACCATCAAGATAAAACTCAAAATAAATAAAATACCCAAAAAGTCAAACTGCATCATAAAGCTGAATCGTTTGGTATTCTCATTTTGAAATTTGGTAGTCTGGTGACCCAAAAATGTGTCATTTTACGGATTTTTAAAATAAATATTTTATAGATTTTAAAAAATGTGACCAGCTTTTTACGGTGAATTTGAAATTTAGGGAATAAATACAATTAATAAATTTATATGTTTGTTTTTATTGTTTTTATCATCAATATATTATTTATATTCATTTTATATTTATATTATATAATTGTGTGTAATTAATAAGTATACAAATTATTGTTAAGCAAAACTAAAGCGTAGTATAAAAATTTCTCATTGTTGTCTCCTGATTATTGATATAAGTTAAGAAATTGTTTGTCTTCTTTCACGATCAATAAGAGTGACGGAGAATAAATAGAGATTGCGTAATTAGAAACAATTTTTTTTGCGGCTAGTTAATTTTTGGCGAAGTTAATTTACACAGCCAATATAATTATTTTCTAGATTTCAAACACTTTTTCAATTGTACAAGTTTTCTTATAGTCTATTTTAATTTAGACAACCAATTTCAATTTCAATTCAACCTATTCCAATTTGTAGACAGGGACCTTCCAGCACATTCTAAGCTTTGTAAAAGACATAAAATCCTTAAGATTCCTTTTCACTGGTAAACTCTCATATTTAGTTCTTGAACATTTTATCTTCGAATTCCCATTTGTTTTCATTAACTTTTGCAAAGTATTTCTTTTAGACACAGTTTTTCCCTCTTTATTTCTACCTTAACATGCACAAGAGCGACCAATTAATCACCTACTGTTAATGTTAATTTTATTTAGTTTATAGATTATATTATAAGATTAATCAAGTATTCTGCTGATCAGTGCTTGCACAAATTTGTGATGACCCTGCATTATCCTAGGGACTTTTCTTGAATAAATACAAATACAACAAATTTAATGTCGACTTTTAATATCAAGACGTACAAACAATGTAAAACTCGAATTTAGGTTAATAACAGCAAATATTAAAGGGAAAAAATTTAATGGAATTTAATCTTGTCGATATACATCATTTATTGCATTATTGCATTGTTATTGCAGAAAAAACTAGAATTCCATTTTCCTTTCAGCTCAATTTCTTTGCAGGACTTTTTTAAACACGCATATTAGGTTAGTCCAGAAAGGTTTCTTTTTTATGAAATATTTTTTGGATTTATTCAAAAAATATATGTCAAATGATGAAGTTTGACATCCAGAAGAACTCGTTCGGATGATTCTAAGAGTTGCCACAAAAATGATGAAATGAATTTCATTATTCGTAACAACAAATAAATCGAAAGTTATTGGGACCATCATGTAGGGCCTAATTGATGGTACATTAATTGCAACATGTTTTTCATTTGATTAAAAAAAAACGATTGTCGTTTTTTATATTTTGCTATAAAATCGACATTTCTTGTTCTTAACGGTTCGAAGATTTTTTTAAATTTTCTTAACTATGCATTTAAACACAGGTGCATATTCAACATTTTTTCAACAATTTTCTTAACTACGCATTCAAACACAGGTGCATATTCAACATTTTTTCTCTAATTTTCATGTCAATCCATGAAACCATTCTCTAATAATCGCCAACATAAATTTTAAACAGGTTTATCCCATCCAAAAATTTGTAAAGTAAGAACTATTTTTCGAATTTATTCTGAAGACTGTTTTTGATACTTCATATTGGTAAAGTGAACAATTCTATGACAATACGCAGGAAAATATATATTTGCTTCATCAGCTATAGTTCCAAAAGTATTTTGTAATGTAAAAATATTTCAATATATTAATTTGTAGACGTAAATTATTATCTTAAACACTATAATCATATGTTTCTAGTTTTCAATATTTTCCCTTGTGCCTTCTCATTGTTATTCACTTTACGATAAAGAGATGTCAACAAAAGTTTCAGATATCAAACTGAAAAAAAGTTCTGTTTTCACTTCACAAATGTTTAGATTTGATAGATTGATTTTTAAAACTAATAATAGCGAAAAATGTGAATGTTTAAATAACAATGTAACAGAATTACGATTTTTTGAGCTAACTTTCTTTGGGCTAAACAAATTTCAAATTTTATTCTTTTCCTAAGTACATCAGGAACCGATGAAAATGATCTGCCGGCAATATTATGCTGCAAAAAACCACACTGGATAGAAATCTCTATCTATTACACAAAAACTAATAATTTTAAATTGCCTCTCGACATAAAAAAAAACTAATAAAAATGTTGGTCTTCATTTTAGTTCACATAATTTTTCGTATTTTTTTGCAGTTTTTAACATTAACAGACTTATATTTTGAAAAAATCGAAAAGCTTTTTCAGTTCACAAGAAAACTTTTTTTTGAACCAGCCTATCGTGCATTATTAACATTCTTTCACTTCGAGAAGTTAGATCATGTTATAACTAAATAATACATAGATAAAAATTTCATGAAATTTGAAAAATTTGAAATTATGTCAAATGGTCTGTGCGTCCAAAAATTCCCAAATAGTATACTTGGTAATCAATATTGTTTATAAAATTATCAATTTTGATTGGATGACCAAACATGATACTTAGGTCTCATTGCCAACACAGAAAAAATACTGGTGTTGAATTTGTTGCAGCTTAATGTATTCATTATATCTTACTGATCAACAATATTAAAAAACGTGATATTTTATTTTTTTAATATCCTTGAATGCAAGCTCTAAACTCCAAATTCAATCACCTGATTTTAATAAATAAATACTAGAAAGATATATTTTTTAAATACTAAGCGGTACTCGTTTTGTAAATGAAAGCTTGTATGCAGAGGCAGAAGCTGCCTAATTTAATAATAATTTTTGTGTGGAATGCAATTTTCGAATGCTAAACTAAACTAACCTGAACATTTGAAAAGTTCATCCTATACACAGAAATTAATAGAGGAAACAGTTTTTCCCTCTGTACACACACTTGTATTCAAAAAAGGAGACTCAAAAACTTTTTGAGACGATAATGGTCCGATCTGAAAAAAAATGTATACTGTTCAGTTTTTTTCAAGCCGCTCTTTTTAAATTTGAAATCCAAATTTTGAAAGAATGATAAGTGGCAGTTCCAATGTGTTTGAACAATCCAAGGGTTTCGTTCTTGTTTTTTTTTTTAACAAACAATAAGCACTGTGTTAAACAGTTTAAGAAAACCACATATCATTGCGAAAGCACATTTTTTGATAACTTGAAAATTGTGGCTTATAGAAGAGTGGGATTTATGAAAAATATATTGCTTACAAGGCTGTGAATAAATAATGGATCTCCGTACGACAAAGTGTAGCGAGACTAAAAATGGTTATATTGTGCCAGAGATGAATAACAACAAATTTAAATAACTTATTTTTTTAATAAGGCACGACGAGAATAAGTATCAACTTGAGTGCTTCAAGAAGTATGTTTAAGTTTTCAAGCTTTTTCACTATCTGGATTAAAATTGGTAAAATTTAACTAATTGATAGTAAAATTTTATAGATTTTGATTAGCGAAAAGTGAGCTACTAAAAATTAGTAGAAAATTACTAATTTGAGTAGTCGAGATGAAAAACTAATTCAATGGTAGAAAACTAATTGCTTGATAAAAAGAAAATTATTTGTACTGTATATAATAATTTAAAAAGGTTTTAAAAATGAAAAACGTGGAAAATAGGAGAGTTTAATAAAATAAATGGATTGTTTTACATTCTTCACTCTATTGAAATAATAATGTCATATTGTAATATTCTAAACGTGACGTAGCCTCTTTCCAATTTAAAAACATCCTTCTGATTGTTTGAAGAAAGATAAGAAAAATAAGAATTCTGTACAATCTTAAATTTATAATAGACCAATATGCTTTATAAATTAATTATGCATATTTAGGGTCCTCTTGCAAAAATTTTCGGTTGTATATTTCCCTTATTTTCCATAGAAAATTGGAATTTTTTAGCAAACTTTTGAAAAATCATTTACCTTCAAGAAGCATCAACTTGAATAAGTATGAACTTGAGTGCCTAAAGAAGGTTATTTGAAGTATCTAGCTTTTTCCTTATGTAAAAGATACTTTGAGGTCTCTTCAAATAAAAATTGGTAAGATTTAACTAATTACTAGTAAAATTTAATAGTGAAAAGGAACAAAAATTAAATCAATTTACTTAGGACTATACATAATAATTAAAAAGAGGTTATTACAATGGAAAACGTGAAAAATAGAAAAGGTTAATAAAACGGAGCGATGGTGTGACATTATTGACTCTGTTAACACAATAAGAAGGTCATATTGTGAAATTGTAAACGTGATGTAGCCTGTCTTCAATTTAAAGACACTGCTCTCTGATTGTTTGAACAAAGTTAAGAGAAAAAGGAATTTTTTACAAGACACCGCGATACACCCCGGTTGCATAGAGGAAGGTTAAGGCAATATTCATTTCAAAGCCGGGTAAAGATACCTGATGTGAAGCAAAATCCTTTAGACCGATCGTCTTGACCTCGTTCATGCTGAGAACACTACAAAAATTAGTGGACCTTCACTTAAAAGAGAAAATCCTGACGGAAAACCCTCTCTATAGGAAAAAATTTCCCTCTCAAAAAGGCAGATCTACCATAAACACTCTCTAAGCGTTTACCTCTTGCTTTATTAACACAACGCGGGAAGGTAAAGTAGCAATTGCAGCGCTTTTAAGAATATAAGGGGCTTTTAGTAATACCCCAATTGAATCTATGTACGGTTCTGCTCAAACACACGAAATTACCAGTACGGTAAAATGCACTCGATGTTGAAGAGCAGAACTGTACATACTTTGCTGAATGGTGATGAAGTTAAGGTCAAAGTTTCAAGGAAATGTCCGCAGGGAGAAGTTCTTCTATCCAAGCAGTGGGCACTTGTCTTCGATGACCTGATACGTTTTTTAAATGAATCGGGTTTTCGATGACCTGGCAATGCTGTAATAGGGAAGCATGAGGGCACCTTAGTGGAACTCTTGCAGTCACCGCTCAACATAGTAGAGAAATGGTGCAAGGACTGTTGTTTGTCTGTTAACCCAGACAAGACGGAACTCATGCATTTTACCAGAAGAAGGAAGCTACCTGACCCTAGAAATCTAAAGTTCTACGGTAGGGTAGTAGAATATTCAAAATCAGCGAAGTATTTGGGGGTAATATTTGACCCTAAATTAACTAACTAAATTAAAATAAAGATGATTTAGAAGTAATATTTGACAATGGACAATTGGGAAAACCTGGGGCTTAAACCCCAGAATTACTGACTGATTATATACAATGATAATCAAACCCATAATGGCATATGCATCGACGACATGGTTGTCAATGACTGAATTAATCAGTACTATTGAACAACTGGAAAGCCTATAAAGGGTTTTCTGCTTGGCGATCACTAGTGCAATGAAAACAACACCATCAGCAGCCCTTGAGGTCGGTCTGGACATCCCGCCGTTGCACCTTTTCGCAAGGAAGATTGCGGCAGCGGAAGTCTATAGGGTGCTAGTAGGGGGCAACTTTAGTGATGTTGAGGTGAAAGATCTATTTGATATCAGTAAGCGCATGCTATGCGAGGACAATATTCTCGCTATGAAAACTGATGTTAGAGAATATTATCCTTCATGAAACCCTTCAAGGTCATCCTCCCTAAAGGGGATGAATTGCATGATAAAGGATGAAGGGAAGAATTATTTACACCAGGAGGTCTCGTCTGGTACACAGACGGCCCTGAAGAATCTTTGGAAACAGGGGCTAGAATTTATGGGAAGAAGCCCAGGGGTGAGATAACAACAGCACTGGGCACATTTCCTACAGTTTTCCAAGCCGAAATTATAGGTATTGAAGCTTTCCTGGAGAAAATTTGTGAGCGGGCTTATAAAGGCCAGCACATTTACATTTGTTCTGAGATATCAAAGGTAATGATAAAGTAGATCCACTGGCTAAGATGGGAGTTTCACAATCCCTGATTGGCTCGAAACCCTACTATGGTATCTCGTACACATGGGCGAAAGGAGCCTCTGGTAAATCGCTCTCGGAGAAGTATGTGAGATATTGGGAGGCAACCAAAAGAATGGTGCATTCTAAGAATTTCATATCTGGTACATGTACTGAGAGGACTAATGAACTCTTGAACATGGAAAGAAGGCAGAATAATGTCGTAGTAGGGATGTTTATTGGACACTGCCAGACTGAGAAAACACTTGACCAACATGAGGATTGGAGACAACCTTCGTTATAGAATGTGTGGTTTTACTGAGGAGACAGCTCATTATATACTTTATGAATGTGATGCACTGGCGTGACTCAGAAAAGAATACCTGGGGGATTATTTTCTGAAAACAGAAGATTTTCATGAAATCTTGTGAAAATCCTGTATGGTGAAGATTGACCTTATGGAGGATAGTTAAATTTGAGGGAATACAATAGGTTTTACCACAGTCCTATGGCTAGTTATTGCCCCGCCCTCTTGTATACTAATAGTACAAATAAAAAATACATATAACCTCATTTTATATATTGAAGGGGTTACAAATAGAATCCTTTTGTGATTTTTAAAACATTGGCTCAAAAAGTTACAAACATACTTGTTGCGTTTATTATTGAGCATCAGTTACAATCAAAAATTTTTTTTCAATTAATTTTTAGGATTAAAATTCTTTACTTGAAAATTGTGATTTACAAAATTCAAAAGAACAAACTGAAAACATCTGATTTTTGGCACAAAAACTAGCTTCAGTGATTTGAGTTTTTGATATTTTTGAAACTTCATGCAACATATTATTCATTAAATTGGAGGAAAAAATTAGAGAAGATAAGAATGTACTAAAAGCACATAAAATGTTTGCGAGAACTTGGCAAATATACATTTTACAACATAGGTTGAGTGTACTGATAATAATCTTCACTTGAGATATGAAACGATTACATTATGTGTTTAATTTTAACAGTTTTCCACGTAGCAGTTTTTGCCAAGACATCCGAATCTGATACGTTCGGCAACCAATCAGTGGCGTCGATTTTAAATCGAATTCTTCTGATTGGTGGTAAATATTCATAATTCTGAAGGTCTTTTGGGTCGTAATGAGAATGAGTATTCGTTAGTGATGAGTATATATAGCAGTGAATATGTTCCATCTCAGTCGTCATTTACGAAATCTATGGAAAATGAAGATCTTTATCAGCACTCTGTTACTTATAATCGCAATTTGTCTGCATTTCGATGGTAAGTGTACTGAATATAATATAAATCTCAATGCAAATATGAAATATTATATATTCTCAAACTTTAAATTTTTTTAAGAATCATGCTATAATTTAAAATAAACAATGATTGAACCCTTCTTAATTAACCTTGAAATTAAGACCTGTTAAAATAAAAAACGCTTGGACTTACGTTTTGTCCAATTTTACTATTTTTCATATTTAAGCTTTTTTGTTTTATGCTCATAACATTTCCAATACATGCTATTACTTTATTCCTAAGGCCTTCATTAATTAATTATTCAATTTCAAATACTTAGAATTCAATTACTAACTTTAAAACTATCTATTGCATTTTTTACCGCTTCTCTCAAATTTTCCTAATATTGTATTTTTTTCGAATTTCCAAATTTTAAAACTTCGTCTGCGTGTGATTATTTGGGATAAATTTGTATATATGAAGAGATCCATTTGAATATTAGTAAAATTAGGCGAAATGCGCCTACAAAAACTGGTATCGTAGCCAGGACGTTAATAATCTTCCTTGAAATCTCCCCTCCAATAACTTTCCTCCCCTACACCCCCTACATCCCCAACTCCCTCCCCCTCTTTTTCACATTTCGCTTCCCCTCCCTTCCTGAAATTCTTCCGTTTCTACTTTCCCAGATAACACTTCCCTTCCCCTTCTTTCCTTCTCCAGCCCCCACTTTCCCTCCTCTTCACACCCGCACTACCCTACTAGCCCTACATTGGCTTTCCTCAGTACCTTCCCACACTTGCAATTATTGTCCATACTTCCCGTCACTTCCCTTACCTTCTTTCTCTAACCTTTCCTCACTTTCTCTCTCTACAGTCTACACTAACCTCATTTTCCCTTAATCCCTCTTTTTTTTAGGGTTTCGTTGACCCGGGCTGAAACCCTTATGGTTTCGGTCAGGTGTCCTTCCGCCCGTCCGTCCTCCGTGTAAAAGGGCATAAGCCCCAACATTTCGCATGGCAAAAGGGCGCAAGCGCCAAGATTGGTTTCAAAATTTTTTTTTTAATTTTTCTTCTAAAAATTTGTTCCCAACCATTTTTCTTCAAACGTCTTTTTCTCCAACAATTTTTTTATCAACAATTTTTTTCCAAAACTCTTTTTCCAAAATTTTTTTTCCACCCATTTTTTTCCAAAA
>CAKNYM010052936.1:387998-411032 GCA_932195095.1 Andricus curvator | reverse complement strand
TTTTCCTCAACAATTTTTTTTCAAACGTTCTTTTTCCAACAATTTTTGTGTCAAAAACTCTTTTTCAAAGATTCTTTTGTCAACAACCTTTTTTTTAATTTTTTTCCAAAAATTATTTTTCGACATTTTTTTTCTAAAAATTGTTTTTCAAAAATTTTGTTTCTAAAGATTTCTTTCCACCAAGCTTTTTCTTATTTAGACGGATGCAAAGTGAGGCAAATAAAATGTCTGTGGACAAACTGATATGCAAAGCGATTTCAAAACCGACGTTAACATTCTTTTTTCTTAGATTAAAGGTAATAAAGTCCTGCATGAATCTGTAACGGCCGATAAAAAAAATTTATTTTTTTTAATCCGAAAACAAAAATGAAAAAAAGAAACCCTTTTTAGAAGAGATCCGAAATACATACAATCAACGAAGCGATTATTCAGAAAAGTTATCTAAAGCTTAGTATCTGTTTGAAAATTTATAAAATTTGTTATAAACAAACAACTGATCGGAAATTGAGTCGTGGTGATTGACAGTGATTCGTCAATCCACTCGCACTAAATTTGGAAAATTTATAAACAAAAAACATTTTTTAATTGAATTCACGAAATATTATAATTAATTTAATATTTGATAAATAAATTCCATTAACAATCATCCACAGCTGGCATTTATGATGAAATTTAACAAGTATTTTGGTACTAAATTGGCCAAAAGTTATACGGAAATGTCACTTATCATATGTAGTTATCCAATTACAACTGTTGATGTTTTAAACAAATTATATTAACAAATGCACTACCTGCCTGTTTTGAGGGGTCAAGACTTTATTTTTTGAACGAAATGAAGTGTAAATAACCAACTTCTAGAATTTTCAAAAGCTTACATGGCAATGAGCTATTTGTATTGTTAACAACAATTATTTAAACAACCCTTCATCGTTCTAGATATTTTTTGAGAAAAAAATGGGCTACTTTAAGGTATTAACAGCCTGATATTTGGTAATAGTTTTTTGCTATAGGTTGATAACAACTGATAATTGTTCAAAGAAACTCAATTAAAAAATACGTTTTTCTGCTACATCTAAAGGTAAAAACCTGGGGTTTTGAACGTAACCAACTATTAATAATTAATTTTAAAACTTTTTTGAGAAATCTTGAAAACATACCACTATTGTTATTTTCATTATTATTATTATGAACAAATTTTTGTCCTGTTATACATTTTTAAGTAAAAAATCCGCTTTTTATGGAAACTTAAAATGGACGTATCCGTTAAAAACCGAAAAAAGTTGGAAAATTAGTGAATGAAAGAAATGAAATGAAATTAATTGAAAAAAAATGAGTGAAAATTAGTATTGGTTACGTTGCAAACCCCAAGTCTTTACTTCAGACAAAACCGAGAAATGGATTTGTTAATTGTGTTGGTTCAAACAATTATCAATTGTTATCGATTTATGATACAGAGCTATTACAAAATAGCACGCTACTAATAACTCAGTGAAACGTAATTTTTTTCTTGAAAAATGTCTAAGATGACGAAAATTTGTTGAAACAATTGTTGTTACCAATGAAAATGGTTGATTGTTATGTAAGTTTCCTAAAGTTCTAGAATTTAGTTATTTACACTTCATTACGTTGAAAAATCCAATTTTTTACCTCTAAATATAGCCAGACAGACCCAGACCAGCAGCGGTTAATCACTTGCAAAATTTGTTTATAAAATAATAAATTATTCACTATATTTCATGAACATAAGTGAAAAATCCTTTTTGTCTATGAATTGTACAAATCTAGTGCGAACCAACTAACGAATCACTGTCAATCCCCATGAATCCATTTTCACTCACTTAACCGTTTATAAAAATTCAGTAATCTTTAAACAATTGGTAAGCTATTAGAAAACTTTTCCAGATAGTCGCTTCATTGATTCTAGGTATCTCGGATTGAATCCATGTATATCTCAAAAACCGGTACTCTTATAAAAAAACCTCCTTTTTTCACTGTTGCTATTAAATAAACAATAGAAAATAGGCTTTTTCAAAATCGGCCATCACAGATATACGCAAAAACTTTATTAACTTTACTTTAGTAAAAAAAAGGTTCAAATCGTTTGAGAAATCGCTTCTGACTATCACCTTGTCCACATTCATTTTTCCCCCCATTGTTGATATTAATTTTATATAAATAAAGCTGAAAGATTCATTTTTACACCTTAAAATCCAATAGAAGTTTTGTTATAAAAAATTCCAATATTTATTCATTCAGTTCAATATTTGTATTTTTGTTAGTATCATTCTTATATTAGATAAAAATAGCTTTTCACAAAACTTAATAAACTTATTTTCAAAAATATTATAAAAAACAACTTTTCTTCAAACAAAAATGGTAAAGGTTTTTTTCATGAAGAAAATGGTTTAAGAACTGCATATTTCGGCTAACTTTACATACACTTGATAGACAATTACAGTGAGAAAAAATGTGGATGAAAAAAGAAACTCGGAGCGCTACTGACAAAGCTAACTGACCGTTAAAAGACTCTCAATTCATCGTCCACGTGACGTGCGTGGCTTTTTTTGAAGCCCTCTTTCTTCAGAATGGCTGAAAAGCGCATCTTATTACACTCGACTCTCTGTTTAGGATCTCGCTGTTTAGGAATTCCTAGAATTGCTGGCCCACACAGTTGCTCAGCTCAAGGGGCGAGAGACGTTTGCGACTCTCGCCTCGGAAGAGTCACGATTTAGGAACAAGGCTATTTGCGGGTCCTTCGACACTGTTCCAAAACCGAGAGTCGGGTGTACTTTGTTATATTATAAGTTTGGTAATGACCCATTACTGGGAAGACTACAAATCCAACAAAAATTTAAAAATTGTTTTCATTTTAGTACTTCAGTTTAGAATTGTTAACTGTTTAATTAACATTGATTTTCATTTTTTTCAATGATAAATATCTGTTTTCTTTTTACAGAATTGAATGCTGCTTCAAGAGAACGTAGTCCAATCCCGCCCACACCAACACCAGTGCATGGCTCACCGGCCGGCCCAGATAGAGAGATCCGTCATGGGGACTTGCTGATCAAGTTGTGGCTAGATCGTCAAGATCCAACAAGATTTGTGAGAGTTGACTATCAGGATACTTCTCCTGCCGATCCATATTCTATTACTGTGAACAATTTTCTCGTCAAAATTATTGATGTAGGAGGCTTCAAACTTGTGGGATATGAATTTGAAGATGAAAGACTTTTCGCGGTCCGAGCACCGAACCCAAATGGTAAATGAATATGGGGCATGATTTTTGGTATACGCAGAACCTAATGGAAGAATTTTAGGTGCTGCCTTGGGGAAAGTCTAGGGAACCATGGACTTATGAATGGTTGGCTTTACATCGACAAGTGGAAGGTTAGATTCACACGCGTAGAACTGTTGGTTAGAGGGACACTTTTGCCTCGGCAAGAGCGTGAAAGAAGGGTTGCCAACCTACAAAATTCATGTATTCCAGCTGAACAAACCTGTCCAAAAATATATTTGGGCGAAACAAACATATCTTAAAAGATTTACTGTTATGTTGCCACCCTGAATATTTATATCAGCAAGTACTGACAACTTCAGTCAGTAATCGAACCGATTTCACTTTTTAATAGGCAGCACCCAACCAGTTTTTTGGCATTACAAACATTTTTTGAATCATTAAATTATTCAAACTTAAAAAAAACCGTCCGAATCTGCGGCTTATGTGCATCGCAACCTTTGATGACCTAAGTTAACGACAGTTCTATCAGCTGGAGCACATAAACTCTATAGGTTGGCAACCCCTCCTTCACGCTCTTTCCGAGGTGAAAGTTGCTCTTCCCATAACAGTTTTACGCGCTCGTGCGCCAGTAATGCTTGGCCCATCTAATTCATACGCCCATGCGGTGACCAGATGACCAATCTTTTCATTTTTTCTGAACATTATAAACTTTTCTTTTAGGTCAAATTAAATAAATGAACAAATTAAAGTTCAACCAAAAAGTTGAATTTTCGACAAAATGCATGTTAAATTATCAGTCTAAAAAATTAATTATTCTACCGAAAAAGACGAATTTTCAACAAAAATGGAATGGTTATATTTTTAGTAAAAACAATCATTTCAAAAAAATTAAAATTTTAAGCAAAGTAATGAATTTTCAACTACAATGATGAATCTTCAATGAAAAAAATATTTTTTAAGTAAATAGTGGAATTTTCTACTAAAAAGATGAATTTTCCACTATAAAGAATAATTTTCTATGAAAAAAGACGAATTTTCAACTAAAAATAATAATTTTCAACTAAAAAATAGATAAAATAGTTAAATTTTTAGAAATAAAAATTAATTTTTGAAAAAAAAATATGAATTTTTAAATGAAAAAGATACACTCTTAGCCCGAAATAAAATAGTTATATTAAAATTAAAAAAATTAATCTCTAAACATAAAAAATAAATTTTCAACGAATTAGTTAAATTTCTAACCAAAGAAATGAATTTTTAATCAAAGAGATAAATTTCTCACCAAGAAAATTAATATTCTACCACCAAAGAAAATTTTTCGATGAAATGCAAGTATTTTCAAACAGAGAAGATTAATTTTCAATCGAAGACGGAGAAGTTAAATATTCAGTTGAAAAAAAATTATTTTTTAACAAAGAAAAAAACAGAATTTTCAACAAAATAATTAAATTTTCAACCAAGGTAATAAATTGCCAACTATGATGATGAATCTTTAATAAATAAATAAATTTTAAACAAGAAAGTTGAATTTTCGATCAAAAAGATGAATTTTCAATTTTAAAGATTAATTTTTTTTATCAAAAAGACGTTTTTTCAAGAAAGTACATGAATTTCCAACTCGAAAGGTTTCAATCATGAAGATTAATTTTTCTATTGAACAAGACAAACTATGTTCAACAGAATACATGAATTTTCAACTTGAAAAAATAATATTTGAACCAAAAATCAGTTATATTTTCAGTTGAAAAATTAATTTCCCACCAGAAGAAAAGTAATGATGATGAATCTTCAGTTTAAAAAAATTTGAACCAAATAGTTGAATTTTGGACCAAACAGATGAATTTTCAATCATAAAGATTAATTTTTCTATCAAAAAGACTTTCTTACCACAAAATACATAAATTGTTATTAAAAAAGATCAATTTTCTACCAAAAAGGGAATAGTTATATTTTCAGTTTAAAGAGATTAATTTTCAACACAAAAAAGGGATTGTCAAGAAAATGGTTAAACTTTTAACCAAAAAATTAATTTTCAACAAAATGCATGCATTTTTAACTATATGGTTGAATTTTCAACTTGAGACGAGAAATTATCAACCAAACACAGATTCGTTAAATTATCAGTCTAACAAATTAATTTTTCTACCAAAACAGACGAATTTAAAAAAAAATGGAATAGTTATAATTTAAGTAAAAAAAAATCATTTTTAAACAAAACAAAAATAAATTTGTAACCAAAGTAATAAATTTTCAACAATAATGATGAATCTTCAATAAAAAAAAAATGTTGATCTAAATAGTGGAATTTTCTACCAAACAGTTGAATTTTCAACCCTAAAGATTAATCTTCTACCGATAAAGACGAATTTTCAACAAAATATAGGAGTTTTCAACTAAAAAATACTCATTTTCAACCTAAAGATAGATGATTTATACTTTCACTTAAGAAATTAATTTTCAACCCTAAAAAAAGGAACATTCAACAAATTAGTTAAACTTTTATAAATAAAAAATTAATTTTTAACAACATATATGCATTTTTAACTAAAAAGGTACACTCCTAGGCGAAAATGGAATAGTTAAATTGACATTTGAAAAAATTATTTTCTAACTATGAAAAATAAATTTTCAAAGAAATAGTTAAATTTTAACCAAAGAAATAAATTTTAAATCTAAGAGATAAATTAATCACCACGAAAATTAATATTCTACCACAAAAGAAGCATTTTTAAAGAAATGCATGAATTTTCAACTAGAGAAGATAAATTTGCAAGCAAACACGGAGTAGTTAAATATTCAGTTAAAAAAAAATTAATTTTCAAAAAAAAAAGAATTTTCAATCAAATAATTAAATTTTCAACCGGAGCAATGAATTTTCAACTATAATGATGAATCTTTAATAAAGAAATGCAATTTGAACAAAAAGACGTTTTTTTCAACAAAATAAACGAATTTTCAACTTTGCAATTAAAAATGAAACATTTATATTTTCAGTTAAAAAATTAATTTCAAAGCAAAAGAAAAAAATTTTTTAACAAAGTAATCAAACTTTCAACCAAAGAAATCAATTTGTAAGTCTTATGATGAATCTTCAATGAGATAAAAAATTTGAACCAAATAGTTGAATTTTGGACTAAAATTATGAATTTTGAATCGTAAAGAATCATTTTTCTACCAAAAAGACGTTTTTCCCTCAATCCGCAATATTTTCAATTCAAAAACATTTATTTTCAACCCAGAAAACGGTTTTTCAAGAAAATTATTAAAGTTTTAAACAAAAAAATTAAGTTTCAACAAAATACACAAATTTTCAACTCAAAATGGAATTTTTTACTGAATATTTAACTATTCCAGTTGAATATTTCATAATTTTGGTTGATAATTCATCTCTTTAATTGAACCTTAAAGTTTTTGCCTCAAAATTTAACTATTCAATTTTTGGGAGACAATTTATCTTTTTAGTTGAAAGTTCATGTATTTTATTGGAAATTCGTTATTTTTGGTAGAAAAATAATCTGTTTGTTTGAAAATTCATCTATTTGCTTGAAAATTCAAGTATTTCAGTTAAATATTCATTCATTAGACTTAAAATTTCATCTTTTTGGTATGAAATTCATCTGCTCCAGTTAAAGATTTATCATTTTACTGGAAAATCCTTCACTTTAGTGAAAAATTTGTTTTTCTTTCTGATAGGAAATTAATTTTTTCAAGTGAAAATTTAACTATTCCCTTTTTGGTTAACAAAATATTTTTTAGTAAATTCTTCTCCTTTGAAAAATCATCTTTTTGCATAAAAATATACAAAATTAAGTTTAAGTACCCTGTTTGTTGAAAATATATTTTTTAGTTAAAAATTCAAATAGTTGGTTGGAAGATAATATTTTTTAGTTGAAAATACAACTATTTGGTTAAGAATTCATGTACTTTTTTGAAAAATCGTCTAATCCTTTTGTTGAAAATTCAACTATTTTGTTTAAATTCATCTATTCTGTATGCTGAAAACTAAAAAAAAATTATTCATATTAAACTCGTGATACTGTATAGATATTCCGAGTCGAATATTTCTCTAAAAAATAGGTGTGTCACGAAAATCTCGAAAGCATTGTTGTCGCTTTTCCTCAATGCCGATTGGGTAATTTGAAAAGCGCAAAGGAAGGAATGTTGCCAAATTCACACACATAATTGAAAATTAAGTTTCAGATGAAGGGCTGTGATAAATAATGTCACATTTGTGTGCATAATTGAACTGAACAAAATTTAACATTTATTAGTGTAAAATTTTATTATTACATTTTCAGTTAAAATAATTAATTTTCAACCAAGAAAAAAGGAATTTCCGACAGAATAGTTGAATTTTCAACCAAACTGATGAATCTTAGATTAAAAAAATGAATTCTCAACAAAAGGTGTAATAGGTGATATTTCCACTAAAAAGTATTTTGATTTTTAAAAAAACTGTTAAATTATACAAAATATATGAATTTTACAACATGAGAGTTGAATTTTCAACCAAGAGAGAGTCAGAAAGACTAATTTTTGGAAAAAAGTGGAAGTTGAAACCCAAAAATATGCATTTTCTACAAAAATAATTGAATTTTCAACTAAAAAAGACGATTTTTCAACTAAATAAGACAATTTGCAACTGAAAAAGATCAGTTTTCTAACAAAAATAACAAAGCTATATTTTTAGTAAAAAAAAAATAATTAAAAAAAAACAATTTTCAACAAAATTTTTTAAATTTTTAACAAAAAAAAAACACTTCCAACTAAAATGATTCATCTTCATGCACAAAAATGAATTTTTAAGCAAATAGTTGCATTTCCAACACAGAAGGCGAATTAATGTAATTTTGAATAGAATAGAAAATTGAATACAATTTTTGACCTAATAGTTGAATTTTCAACAAAAAAGGTCAATTTTTTCTTGAAAAGGTTAATTTTCTACCAAAAAAAGATAAATTCTCAACAAAAAATAGAATGTTTTACTTTTAGTTAGAGAACTGTGTTTTGAAGCAAATAAAATAAATTTTCAACCAAACAAATTAAATTTCTACCAAACATATGATATGTCTATAAACAAAACCACGACAAAAAATTGAGTTCAATTTTCAGTTAAAAAAATAAATTTTCAATTAGAAAACTAATTGGCAACGAAAGAAATAAATTTTAAAACAAAAAGGTTCATTTTCTACCAAAAAAGAATATTTTTAAATTAAATACATAAATTTTCAACCAAATATTTTAATTTTCAATGGAATGTTTAACCTAATAGTTGAATTTTCAACCAAAAAGATGAATTAGACACCAAGAAATTTAATATTTTACCACAAAGACAAAGTTTCAACAAAATACAGAAATTTTCAACCAAAGTTAAAACGATAATTAAAAAAAAAATGTAAACAAAATGTTAAATTTTGAACAAAAAAATGTTTTTTCATCGCTATTCACGCTTAACATGGCTTAATATGGCAACGGCCATACCACGCTGGAAACACCAGTTCCCGTTAGATCACTGAAGTTAAGCAGTGTTGGGCGCGGTTAGTACTTGGATGGGTGACCGTCTGATACTACTGCGTTGCTGTTGGCGGCCGTGGGTGTGGTGAGCCCACACTTGTAGTTATTTACTACAAGCAACTATCCACCTAGAAACACTACCCGATTCGGGTAGTGTCACGCTTACCCCTAGAGGCTCGCCGAAAGGGAAATAGCTTAATGGTATATATATTCACGCTTAACGAAAATTTTGAAAATGTAATCAAATATTTACATTGGAAGAAAAATCCTGGGACCAAAGTCAAATTTACAGTATGATTCGAGTGAGAACTGATTTAAATTTCCTTTAAATTCCAGATTCTTTCATTTTTCTTTCTAAGAGGTATTCATCTTGAAAAATATAGTAAACCTCTTAAGTGTAGTGTTGTGAAGGAAAATTTTCTCATATTACATGAACAGCTCAAATTTTTAATGGAATTAGTAAAAATGAAGCGTTTGTGCTAAATTTAATCATGGATATAAATGTCACATTCTTCTCACTCTTGAAGTTTAAAAATAAAATTTTGATATGAAAACTAAATAATTTAACACATTTATGTGACAAATATTTGCAGAAAACGCGGCAAATAGAGCCTGATAGAAAATTTGATTCAAATCCAAATAGACGAATTTAATTCTACCTTGATGAATAGTTCATCCGAAAATACCTTAAAAATGTATTTTTTATGTTTTCAAAATAATAAAAAAATATTAAAAGCGCGGTGTCAGATTATTACACAATAATCTGCCAATATTAAAGAATTTTAAGTAAGTGGAAAAAATTGTGTCATTCATATTGAATTTACTGTAATTTTCTCGCTATAATAAGGAAACTTCCGTAAATCATATCCAACGTTCTCAAATCATATACAATTTTCTGTAAAACCCATAACAAAATGTTTTGGAAAATAAACTGAGATTTTACTAAAGAAAAGTTAATTAGTGCCCGCGTAGCGCGCAAAATGTTCTAGTGTTTTAAAAAATGTGTAATATTTGAATTTACTGTGAAAAATTATACCTGTAAAATACTTCAGATACCTTGAAGTTTTTTATTTTGAGATATATGACATTTTTTTCAAATTCACAAATCTTTTTTTTTTCTTTTTAAGCTCGACCAAACGATCTAGAACCTAATCCATCAACATTTTTTGTGGTTTATGCTGGCAAAGCTTATAAGGTAAAGATAGACTGTGCTACACAATGTATGGAAAGTTTTGGCGCGGTACCTGGAAATGTACATGAAAGTTCAGAAAATCAACGTAATATTCAACTCGGAAAGAATATTATGGGTACTGTTAGCTGTATCATATTCCGTCGGCCTAATGGAACTTGGGGAGCTGAACTTGACCCGGGATATCGCCTGGGAAGTCACCCGGGATATCGCCTGGGAAGTCGCCCGGGACATCATCATCCTTAATTGCATGCAGATGATTCTATACACAAGATTAGCAACAAATGTATGTAAATTCTGCAATATTTTCTTGATGTATATTCCTGAATAAAAAACTCATAAATGTTGGAAACCATTTATATTTCATTTCTCACTATTCGATTTTTTTCAGAAAAGAACGTATTAAAAATGTACTGATTTACTGCTTCAAAAGGATCTTAGGTGGTTCAGAATAATTGTTTTTAATTTATTTATACTTATAAAGGGTGTAGGTCCAAAAAGTTCCAGAGTTCGTATTCCCTAACCGAGTTTATACTTTCTCTTTATAAATTAAAGCTAATTCATTTTCTAAGAGGTCTGTAAGAGCCGCTTTAAGAAAAATTCACTACTTTGTTATTTGAGTAGAAAAATAGCAAAAAACGATAACTTTTCACGACCAGTTAACTTAAATTCAATTCCCATTGAAACTACAGGCATAAATAATAGAAACTTATGTTAATTAAAATTCACATAATACTTCAAAATAAAAACCATAAATAGAAAATCGTTCCTACAATCATATCAATTATATTTCCCCAATTACTATCAATTTCGCTAAAAATGAATGATTTTAGAAAAAATTATCTATAGAAATAAACATTAAAAATTCAAAATTGTAAAAGGTTAAATTCCTGCGTATAACTGTACCCAATAGATTTTAATATTTTGTAATTAAAAAAAAAACTAAAAAAATATTGGTAAAAATCACAACCATAGTCTCAAATTAAGAATGTTTTGGTTTAATGCATATTGAAAAATTAAAAATCAAAAGTCAAAATTTTAGAAAAATAGTCCATTTTTTTATTCAATTCCTAAAATTGTCAAAAGGACAAGAAAAGAAACCACATTGTAAATGCTGTGTAATATCCTTTTTTCATAAAAAATAAAAATATATAATTTCTTTGATTCAAAGAAATAGTAAAGCAGAATATTCAGATGAATTTTCAACCAAACCAAGTAGTAGTTGAACTTTTAGGCAAAAAGGACGAAATATCTATTTCAGAAGACTAATGTTCAACAAAATAGTTCAATTCTCCTCATAAACAATGAATCTTCAATTAAAAAAATAACATTTCTACAAATAAGTTCAAGTATTAACACATTAGTTGGATTTTCAAACAAAAAATATTAATTCTAAACTAAAAATATAATGGTTGATATTTCAGCCAAACAAAGTGTTTAATTATCAATAAGAAACAGTTGAATTTAACCAAAAAAAAAACAATTTAAAATAAAATTTAAATCCTTAAACAAAGGAGATTAACTTCTAACCAAAAAGTTGAATCTTTAGTCAAAAGAGATACAATTTCTACCTAAAGAGATGAATTTTAAAATGCAGAAGACAAATTTTGAATGAAAGAGTTGAATTTCAAACCAGGAAAGATTTTTTAGCCTGAAGAAAAAAAATCACAAAGTATTTGTTGAATTTTCAAACTAAAAAGGTGAATTCTCTGGCAAACAAAGAAATTTTCAACCCAAAAATATGAATTTTCAGCCAAGAAATATTTACCGAAAGAGATGAATTTTCAACAAAATAGTCAAATTTCTAACCACATAGTTGAATTTTCGCCCCTCAAAGATGAATTTTCAACCGAATTGTGGAATTAAAAAAAAATTCTCAGCCGAACAGTTGCATTTACAATTAAATAATTGAACTTTCAAGCAGAATACCAAACAGACAAATGCTTAACAAAACAATTAAATTTTTAAAAAAATAATCAAATATTTAACAAAATAGTTTAATTTTTAACAAAGAAATTAAATTTATACCCAAACAATTGAATTTTCAACTGAAATGATGAATCTTCAATAAGGAAAATAAATGTTTCATGAATAAGTTCAAGTTTCAACGCATTAATTGATTTTTTAATCGAAAAACATTGATTTTGAACGAAAAATATAATAGTTGATATTTCAGCTGAAAGAAAATATTTATTTTTGAAATAAAAATAGTTTAATTCAACCGAAAAAGGCAACAAAAAACTACAACAGATTTTGTTATTAAACTATTAGGGTCAACATTTTTTTACAGTCATTTTGAGAAATATCGCCTGGCAGGAAAAAAGTATCAATTCATTGTAAGGGTTATGTTATCATCCCTTAACGATTAAAGCAAGGAAATAGACGTTTCAAAAAGACTTAAACCACAGGACATTTTTGGATTAAGTTATTGGGTAAGGAAAAACTTTAAAATAAGTGCAGGAAACGTTCACTACAACACAATTTTTTCCAATTCATTTTAAGGGTTGTTTTAAAATCCCTTGAAGATTTAAGTACATAATAATTCGGAATATGGGAAACATCTTCAGAGGATGTTGAAAAACCCTTCAAATAAATTCAAATACTTTTCGGAAATGTCGATTTCCTAGCTTGAATATTTAAGGGATGGTAAAGCAACCCTTAAAATAAATTTAAACACTTTCCTGCCAGGTGATACTTCTTACATTTGTTCAGAAGTGATTTTGACCTCAATGGTTTAATAAAAAAATATCAAGTGATTTTGGTTTTTAGGAAATGTTGATTTCCTTGCTTGAATGTTTAGGGGATATTAAAACAAGCCCTAAAGATCTTGTATACATAAATTCGTGAATCTGTCAAGTTCATGCAAAACTTTTGTTTGGGTCGATCTGTTCTAAAAAATACGATTGGAAGTTTGTCAATTGTCTGAGTTAAATCTGTCCATTTTTCACATAATTTTCTTTTAAATTATTGATCTGCAGGTTCATCGTCATAAACGAAATTCATATTTAAACATTGTGACTATAAATGCCATTTTTTGTTCACTTGGACTTGGTGCCGGGTGAATTACTTTTAGTTGTGTGTGTAAATGATTTTTATTTTTTATTTTTCAAATTCCCAAGAGATTTTAATCTGTAATACAATCAGTGACCATCTACTGCATATTATATTATTATATATCTAGGTTCGATGAATAAGAGCGGGTCTCTTCTCAAAGCCGGCTATCAAACTTGATTATAAATGAAATTGCGGTAGGGCGATTTCAAGGTGGAAGATTAGGCTGTGGTTTCTTATTTGATTTGTAATTCAATATTTTTTTATTTTTTCGCTTCGTAGACACAATTTACATCTACAGTCAAGCTCCAGGGTTTAATGGAGCAAGTGCAGACTCATAATTCTACTGCGAATTCTCTAATCTCTTCGCTTCCGGCAATTTGAAGATATTATTTTTTATTTATAGCAAAATAAGGTCATATTGAAACGCAATCGGTGCCTTCTGGGCTATTTGCAGCAGTGTACGATGTCGTTTTCGAAGTGGTTTCTGACATAGTTTCCTACGTCTTGACTTGGTAAAACATTCAGTGTAAATAGTTTTAATTGTTATTAAAGAAAGGTCCACAAATATAAAAAAAAGTTGTTAGAAGCTTTTAAACATAATAATCAAATTCATAAGAATTTAATAGCATAAACTGATTGTTCAAAATGGAAAATTATATGCATTTTGATGGAACTTTTGACAAATAGAACTTTGAGTTCGGAGACAAAACTGCTCGCATCCGGCATCGCACACGATATTAAACAGATTCAGGGCTTAATTTGCACTTCTGTACTTTTGCACTTTTCTGTTTTTCATGTCAGAGTACTTATTTTAATTTTTCAATTTTCGCGAAGTTATTTTATATCAAAAATTTTGAAACATAACCGCGTTCAATTTTATATCAAACATTCTATTGTTATTTTGATGTGCATTTAAAGAATGAAATAAACTTCTAAGAAATAACATAAATAATTTTTTATATCTTATATTCAAATAGGCTTTCAATTAGAGTTCCTGTTTTACAGGTTTCGTAGGTAAACATTGTATTTTAATTTTGCAATTCAGTTACAACAAAAAATTAAATGGCTAAATTAACCATTTAACATGCATAATTTGAACTCTGTATACATTTTTTATGGTATTTAGTGAATATTACAATGTAAAATAGCCGCGTTTACGATTTTCCTTGCACAAGTTACAATTTGAAATAGTAAAATTTATTGAATTCCAGGAAAAAGGTGTGTTCAGATTTCAAACTAAGCATGTTGAATGATTAATTTTAGCCATATAATAAATAAATAATAGCCATAATAATTATGTATTATTATTATTATTTACTGAAAAATAAACAATTTTCTCCTGATTTCTTGTAATTTGTATTAATACTTAATATTAATTTCTTATTTAATTACTGTAAATTATGTTTTGTGATTTTTTGATTTACTGATTACAGGCCTCGGAATGGGTTAAGAATTAATCTTTTTTGGTTCAAAATTAAATTACTTTGTTATAAAATTCAGAATTTGGTTGAAATGTCATACTTTTTGGTTGGAAATTCAACTATTTTTTTTCTTTCTTGACTAGAAATTTTTTTTTGGTTGAAAATTCATCTCTTTCTGTAGAAATGTCACCTTTTTGGATAAAAATACAAGTGTCTGGATAAAAATTAATCTGTTTCGGTTAAAAATGAATTTTTTTGTTGAATATTCAACTGTTTTGTAGGAAATTTGTATTTTTGGCTCAAAAATTCAACAATTTGGTAGAAAATTGAACTACTTGGATGGAAATTTATGTTTTTTAATTGTCAACTTATCTTTTTTGGCAAAAAATCAATTTTTTTGGTTGAAAATTCTAATGTTTGGTTAAATATTAATCTCTGTTAGTTGAAGATTCAATTATTTTTTGAAAGTTCGTTTTTTTTGTTAAATTTAAACGTTTTTTACCTTGAATTGAAACATTATTTGTTATGATATAAACTATTATATTTTGCGTTAAAAATGCATCTTTTTAGGTTGAATTTCAGTAATTGGTTAAAAGTTGAAATACTTTCTTGAGAGTTATTTTTTTTTGGTGGGAAATTCATCCTTTTAGTTGAAGGTTCGTAGAAAATGCATCTTTTTCACTTAAAAATTTAACATTTTAAGCTACAACATTTTGGGTTAATAATTCATCTTTTTTCATTTAGAAATTTCATTTTTTATTAAAAATTTTTTAGCAATTAGCATTACATGTATGGTTCAAATTTTTCATTTGAATATTTATGTAATTTGTTTAAAATTCGTCTTTTTGGTATAAACTATTCTTGATTGAAAATTCAACATTTTTTTTCGTCAAAGATGAATATTTTTTAATTAAAAAATTTCACAATTTTGTTTTCGGGTAATAGTTATAAGAGTAGTAATAGTATATTTCATTATTAGGTGAAAATATAAATAAAATATTAGATAGCCGTTTGATGTATGTTATAATGCTCTATGGTTAACTTCTTCTAATTGCCGAAAACGCGCCAGGCCTTTAGAAGAGTGGCAGCGTATTCTTTTGAATGCGTCAATAAACCAGGCACTTGGACGCCAGGTAAAGATTTCGTCCAAAATTTTCCAACCGCCAGTAGTCAGCTGAATGCCTAGGCAGTCGGCCGAGTGCCTAGATCTTCTAAATGCCTACAACATAGATATTGCAATGAGTTGATGAGCCAATTATGCAGAGAACTATTTTGATAATGATTGTGTTTATAAATTTCATGATTATGTCTAGGGGAGACCACCCTAATGTACATATTTTGAAAAATCCTAAATAAACCAGATACTTATCAAAAATAAAGTTTTGACATTATCCTCAATCTTCAAGATATTTACATGTTTTCAGGTTTTTATATTAAAAAAAAAAACAATGTCATCCTGGTACTTATCAAAAGATAAGGTTCCTAATAGGATGTACATAATTTACAATTTATATATCACCCAGATACTTATCTAAAATAAGTTTTTATACGCTCGTTACCTATAATCAAAGTTTATCTGCTCGGTTATCTTATTACTTTTTTTAATGTTTTTGATATTTTGATTTTTAATTGATTTTAAATTTATTTATGTGACAATTTTGAAAAACTCTATTCTCTTTTATAAGTAATTTACGGGATTTAACTTTATCTAGAAACTCAATTACAATATCTGAGATCTCCTTTTTTGAATATGATTGTTCATTGTTTTTTAAGAATTATTTTGGTTTTTTAATTTTTTAAATAAAAAAGAAATTTTAAATTAAAATGTTTTCAGAATATTCATATATTCTATATTAAACATGTTTTCACGAAAAAAACTTTTAAATATTTTCTTTCTTCTTACATATCTGAATATGATGTTAATTAAAAACTAATCACCTTTTTTCAAATTTTCGAATTGTTCATAACATTCCTTTTTTCAATATAAATCTTGACTCACTTAGTGATAAACCTATGTTTTATTTTTATGAAAATGGAATTTGAGATTGGGGGTGGAGGGGGGGGAGTTTATGGGATTTTTATACAATTTTTTGTAATTAATTTCTTTGTATCTTTTTCTAATTTTAGAAAAATATAATATTTGTATAAAATTCTTTAAAACTCACTTTTCTCGAATGTCAGTGAAATTTTCGTTAACATATGTTTACAAGTGGTCTGTTATAAGACGAATTGTAGTGGTCCATAATAGGGGTAAAATTATGTCAAAAAAAGTTGCCTCGTTTTTAATTCTTTCTCTGTGTTGTATCTCTTTCTCTCTCTTTTTTTCCCTATCTCTCTTTTACTAATAGCTTTTCTGAAAATCTGACAAATTCTGAGAGTTTCCTTCGGAACTCAACGTTAGTATTTGGCGTGACCTCGGGCGTGACTTTATACACGACACATCGGTAATATTCAGTTCCAATTGAATCTTTAGATTTTTGTTAAATAAAAGTGAAATTTAAATTTTTCAAAGTGTCTTTCTAAAAATAATTATAATAATTTTCGAAACTATGTTCCGTAACATTTACATTGTGTCTTAAACTATTGTGAAAAAGTGTGAAAAGGACAAAAAGAAATACGTGTTACTTTGGATTGACACATAAGGAAACAAATACAGGGAGTTAACCTTTTTAAAAATAAGAGAGAATTATAAAAATATATTTTCTTAAAGTTTTGTGAAATTGATCGTTTTTTGTTAGAAAAATGGATTTCACTGGAATTGACTGAAATTGGGGTAATGGGGTTGATGTGATAGGTGGACTTGTGAAAAATATCAAACAATTTTACTTAATTATTAGAAATTAAGGTCAACAATTTTAAAACAAGACTTTTTGATCAAATGCAAAATTTATGAAGTTTTTCCTAAGAAGATTTTTGGCATCAATAAAAATGTTAGCTTTGATTTCAAAAACAAAAGAAACAAAGAAAAATTTGATATAAATACTGAAAAATTTAAAAAATCTGTCTTAAATTTGACTATTAAGGAATGCCATTCATAGATACATTCTTTGAATGTTAAGATAAAACAAATTATTGAGAAATATTCCTTTCAAAACATAAGGCTACACATGCTCATGACTTTAATTGGAATGATATTAAAATTCTTTATTATTATACCATTAAGCCATTTCCCTTTCGGGGTAGGCGTGACTTGCTCGGTTGGAGAATAGTACTGTGTATATGGGTGTATAGGTATAGAGAAGATAGGTATAAGTTAAATAGGTATATAGGTGTAAGGTATGTAGGTATATAGGTATAAGGTAAATAGGTATATAGGTGTTAGGTATAAATATTTTAGATTGATCTGGAATTCTCGTGTTATTTATTTAAATGACACGTTTATTTCGCAACACTGCTCCGACCCAGGTTGCTGATCAATCTCTCTAGCGATCACCCCAAGTGAAAAGCCTCACAAAATTGTTATGTATGGTTCCCCACTTGGACCGATTAGTATCCCAGTTCATTGTTTCAGGCGTCATTCATTCTATTGTCACTCTGTTTACAATCTATTTGTCGCCACACTTTTCTGTCCTGGCATACTACTCTAGCTTCTTTCACGTCCATGCATTTTTTCATGCAAGCTCTTGTGTTTCTATGGCTTCTTATGTCTCTACGGATCAATGTCTCATTTACAGATTCTAACCATTCTTTCGGCGGTCTACCTCTGGGCATTCTACCATTTACTTTACCTATATACACTTGTTTGGTCAGTCGTTCATCTTTCATTATTTCAAGATGTCCGAACCATCTTAACTGATTTCTTTCCCATATGTCAACTGGTGTCTCTCCTGTACCACATTCTTTGAGGATAGTCTCGTTTCGGGCTTTGTCCATCATTGTTTTCCCGCATATTATGCGCAGAGGTTTCATGCCGATCGCGTTAATTTTACTCCTGTCCTTTTCTTGACAGGTCCATGTCTCGCTACCGTATAGTACAGTCGGTACGAATATAGAATTATGTATGGCCATTTTAGCTTTTTTTGATATCTTTTTATTTGTGAGGATGGACCCTGCTCTACCGATAACCTGTCTACCCTTATTTATGCGCCTATCTAACTCCCCATCTATTTTTCCGTCGCTAGTGAATAGACTACCTAGATATACGTACTGGTCAACTTGTTCTAATCTCTCATCATTTATGACAATGTTGCATATTGTTTTCTCACTTTTTCCCTCAAACACCATTATTTTTGTTTTATTTACGTGAATTTTGAGTCCCATGTCCTTCATGCTTGTATTAAGTTTAAGCAACATTCTTTGCAAGTTCTGGACTGATTCTGCAATAACAATCTTGTCATCTGCGAAAGCTAACCCACGTACCTTAACTATTTGGAGATCTTCACCTTCTTCGTCGAAGAGTGCAGTTCTTAGACACTTATCCATGAATATGATAAATAGCCACGAGGACATAACGCATCCTTGTTTCACGCCTTGCATAATATCGAACCAGTCACTCAGTTTCCCATTTACCCTTACACTCGCTTTACTACCTTTATACATTATTTTTATTGCTTGTAGGAGCCCTCAATTTACTCCGTACTCTTTAACGACTTCCCAACGTTTACTTCTATTTTCCTTGTGAAATGCTTTTTCTAGGTCAATAAATGCACAGAAAACTTTCTTTCCTACTCTTAAGCTTTTTTCAGTGATCTGTCTTAGGCTAAATATCTGATCTGTACATGATCTTCCTGGCATAAATCCACTTTGGACTTCCCATATCTTTTCTTCTGTAATTTCCATGAAATAAATAAAAAAAGAGAGAATTCATAGAGATGTTATTTATAAAGAGAGACGTTAACAAGGCCATCAATTCAAAAAGGGACCTCTCAAGATATAACAAAGTATGGGATAGAGTAATTAATTGGTTAAATTAATTTTCTTTGACTTGATAATAGAATAATTTTCTTTTCTATTAAACAATCAATTTCTCAATAAATAATTTTTATTATATTAAACCTAATTAATTTTTAATTAATATTTTCTTTAAAGGTTATATTAATTTTTTCATACCTTTAGTTATTCCCTATAAATAATCCCTGATGAGGAGGTCCAAATTGACCTCGAAACATGTTGGTTCTCCTCGTAGTATAAAAAACGGAAAAAGGAAAAAGTGAGAGGTTGGTTTTTGTTTGACTTTTTCCCTTTTTCTCCCCCTTTATTCATTATGTTATTTTTGTCTCTAATGACCCGAAAAGTGAGGTTGCTTTTGAATTTTATTTTTTGATTATGAATTTTTTTCCCTGCTTATTTTGCAAAAATTATTCATGATCAAATGGAATTCTTCTCAATCTTAATTAAAAAATAAATAAATAAATAAATAGATAAATAAATTGCTTTGATGTAATTATTAGTTAAGACACGATACGTGATAATATATTCAAATTGTAATTGATTATATCATTTATATTTGTGCTTATAATGAAGGACTATTATCTACTGTAGGATCATTATCTACTGTAGGGTGGTCTCCCCTGCAGGTTGCTAGGATCTTTTTTTGTGAAATTAAGGGTCATTTTTTAATTTAAAAAAGAGAACTAATTACAACAAATTTTTGTTTTAATACACGACGTCGGATCCTGCATCGTTTTCGGTGTAGTTCTTGACGTCAATTTTTTAAATAGGGCGAATTGAAACTAAATTAAAATGTGTTCATCTTAAATGAGATGATGATACAGCCGGCAAGACGACTTAGAAGAGTGAAATTGGTTGAAGGACGAACGGCACGAGTGCATATACAAATGCAGATATTGTGACAAGGACATTGTTCGTCTGACAAAATACTGTCTGGCTGGCTTACTTTTAATGCTTCACTAACACTGGACCAGATAATCTCCCAAAACTCATTTCGAACCCGTTCCCTTACGCCTCAACTCGTGAATGGCATCCCGCTGGGCTTCTCATTGCGAACATCCAAGACCGAATTAGAGTGAGATTCGTAGAAAGGATTTGCTCCAATTCGCTCAGAATCTTTAAAAAATATCCTATTGTCGAGTCGCGACAATAGGAACTGGTCTATATCATTTTAACGATCAAAGGCTTAGCGTTTTATCGTCTATTTAATGCCTTGGTCTAGTCAACCATAGAATGAGTAAAAAATATTTTATTTCTATTAAGATTCTCGGTAGCGAATCATCGCCAAGTACTAAAAAAAAGTAGAAAAATATTCTAAAAGGCCGTACGAGAAAAAAATCTGTTATGCGGGAATTATTATCTGGAAGACGAAGGGGAAATAAATCCTAAAAATGCTGTCCAGCGGATGTGGATTACTCCAGCTTATGAGAGATTACCCTGGGTTAACGTCTCTATACAAAATTACTCTGGATTACCTAATATTAATCTGGATTGCATAGGATTACTCTGGATTAAATATAATTATAGTGGACTACTGCGCTTGAACAACCAACAATACGCATTTTCAACAAATTTTCAATCAAATTTTCACCCAAAATTGAAAGCATAAATTTACAGTTAAAACATAAATTTTTAACCAAAAAAAAAAGGAACTATTTGTCGGCAAAATAGTTTTAACCAAAGAGATAAATTTTTAACTAAAATTATGAATATTAAACCAAAAAAATTACTTTTTAACACAATTTTTCAATTTTCTACAAAGAAATTAATTTTGAACCATAAGAAAAATATAATAATCTTAACGTCTCAACGAAAAATATAAAAGTTGATATTTCAAACAAAAAGAATTATTACTTTAAAGAAAGAAACAATTAAATTCAACCTAAAAATACAAATTTTCAACGAAATAGTTGAATCTTCAACCAAAACAGATCATTTCAAAAAACAGTGTAATTTTCATCCAAAAAGCATACTTTTAGAAGAAAATTGTTTAATTTTTAACAAAGTAGTTAAGGTTTCAACCAAATAGTTGAATTTTACACAAAAAACATAGTTGTTTAACCAACGAGATTAATTTTCTACCGAGAAAAACAAATTTTCAACTAAGATACATTTTTAACCAAGTAGTTGAATTTTCAACTAAACAACAAAATAAATTCATCACCAAAAATTGAACAGTTCAATTTACAGTTAAACATAAATTTTCAACAAAACAACAACTATTTTTGGACCAAAGAGATGAATTTTCAACAAGAATGACAAATATTTTTGAAAAAACAATGACTATTCAACAACATTTTTGAATTCTCTACAATGAAATAATGTTTAACTATAAAAGATGAAGTCCTCACAAAAAATATGATAGTTGACATTTCAACTAAAAATAATTATAACATTAAATTAATAAAAAGTTAAATCAACAAAATAGTTGAATCCTGAAACAAAACAGATCAACTAACAAAAAAGAAACAGTTGAATTTTCAACCAAAAAGGACACTTAAGTGTCGTTTTTGGTTTAAATTTTAACAAAGTAGATTAAGTTTCAACCAAACAGTCGAATTTTCAACCAGAAACATGAATTTTTAACGAGCGACATTAATGTTCTACCGAGAAAGACGAATTTTTAACTAAAAAAGGTACATTTTCAACAACAAAATGGAATAGTTAGATTTTCAATTTAAAAAATTAATTTGTTCAAAAAGAAAAACAAATAAATTTTTCAGGAAATAGGTAAATTATTAACAAAAACGTTAATTTTTAACCAAATAGTTGAATTTTTTAACCGCTTCGTATTTGTCATTAAGATTATTGGTGGAAGGCAGGTTTTCTTATTGGTATTACTGAATGGATCCGAAAACAACTTTACAGATCATAAGCATATAATATTAACAACCGACATCCAAAAGTATTAATAAATTTCGGCTCCATCAGTTTTTCTCAAGTTCGAATAATGTTCGCTTCTTCGCCCCATTAAAACCATTGGAGTTTGAAGTCCATCAGTGATACTTCAAAATTATGCAAAAGAAAGTATTTTTTCATGTCTAATTTTTTTAACAGAAGCAATGGCCTACTCTTCAATGAGAAGCGTGAAAAACGTTTTTCGAAAGAATTAAAAAAGGTAAATAATTGATTTTATAAACAATTTTTTTTGTGGAAATAATTGAATAAATAGTGTAGGTTTCCCGTTTTTTTTTATTATTGTTCTTAATTATTTTGTGCCTGTTATATAAATTCTGAAAATGTTAGTGAACTACGCTTAGATAGTTTTTTTCTACTAGATAATTAAATAGTCTAAATAGGAATATTTTTATTTTCAGAATTTCCGTCCGCAGAACAACTCAATTGCCTCTGAGAATTAAAAGTTAACGAAAGTTTTAAAACTTGCTCTTTTTTATCTAGAAAGACAATCCATTCTTACGTCTGAAGTTCAATAAAATGTATTTTTTATTCTCAACAATAATGGTATTTTCATAATTCAATTTGGATTTATGAATGAATTTTTCCAATTTGTGAATATCAAAGCTTAATTAGTACTATATATCTCATTTTTTTTTAGGCTTAAAATGGTTACAGCCCAATATGTCGAAGGCATTTTTGGTTAGAGTTGGATTTTTTTTTTTTAATAGTATGCACGGGGCTGTCCCTGTATATATTATCAGCCCTGGATAAGTGACTGATGAGATTTTATTATACCATTAAGCCATTTCCCTTTCGGGGTAGGCGTGACT
>CAKNYM010052936.1:364081-387598 GCA_932195095.1 Andricus curvator | reverse complement strand
CAGGAGCCCTCCATTTACTCCGTATTCTTTAAGAACTTCCCAAAGATGAGCATCTTATAAATTAATTTATTACGATGTTTGAAATCTTTTGCGATGATGTTTTAGGTACAAAATTAGGAGCACAATGTAGTTTGGTGTTCGTCTTTTACCGCTGTTATCCTTAAACAGCGGCCGCGAGCGTTGGAGGTGACAACAGTCGCCTCTGGATGCTTTCCTAGAGCTACCATCTACCACTCCACAGGTTTTTAGTAGCTTGCTTCCTGATGGTCTAGAAAGTTTCATACAATGCGACAGGTGTTTATGAAAACCGCTTTTTAAAAAATTATTATTATTATTATTATAAAACCATTTGACCACATCCCTTTCAGGGTAAGCGTGACTCACTCGGTGAGGAAGGGATAATGTAGGGAGGGGGTATAGATTTTCAGATTATTAATCTAGATTTCCCGTGTTACTTATTTAAATAACACGTTTGTTCCGCAACACTGCTCCGACTCAGGTTGCTGATCAATCTTTCTAGCGATCACTCCAAATGAAGAGCCTCAAAAAAGTCATCATGTATAGCCATTACACCCTTATCATCTGCGAACGCTAACCCACGTACCCTCACTGTCCTGAGATCCACAACTTCTTCGTCAAAGAGGGCCATTCTTAAACACTTGCCCATTAATATAATAAATAGCCATGGGGACATAACGCATCCTTGCCTAAAACCTTGCATAATATGGAACCAGTCACTCAGTTTTCTACTTACCCTTATACTTGCTTTGCTACCTGCATATATTTTGTTTTTATTGATCCGTACATGACCTTCCTGACATAAATCAACTTTGGACTACTATTAAAAATTACTGGAAGGGGGTACATGAAACCGTTCTGTTATTCATGAGAAAAAATGTATTTATTCAACTTTATAATAATATGAATAATAGGTTCCATCGTGGAAGATGCATATTGCGTGTGGAAAGGTTTTATCTCGGTTGGCACTCGCATAACTTCCCAGTTTGCATTTATGACTGCAATTTCCTTGTGCGCAAAAAAAAAACGTGACTTATATTCTAATTTTAGTCTGTTTTCCTTGTTAGCGTTGGAATCAGGATATATAAATATCGTCTCTTTTGGAATACATGTTAGTCAAAAAGATGAAAAAATAATAATGTATTGTGCGATTGTTTTTTTTCTTTTGCTTGAAGAGCAAATTTTCTCATCTTTGGACGGTGATTAAAAAACTAATTTTTAATAAAAACGAAAATTCGATTTCTTGTTATTGAGTTGCTGAATCGATACGAATAATGCCTGGTTTTTTTCGTTCGATACACACTTTTTTGGACAGTGATTAAAAATTTAATTTTAATTTTAGAATAGAACTGGCTCCCGAGAGACAGCAATGCTGAATTTAGCAGTGAAAAGTTTGATTGAGAAGAGTCATCCAGTTCAGAATAATTGGAAAAGGTAAGGTGTGTCTAGTCACAAAATTTTTATATGTATTCTGATCAATCTATATTCGATTGTGGCTAGGTTCACCGAGATTCGGTGAGCGTAAACACTTCGTCATAACATTTCTGTTCATCTCTTTGAATTCAAAGCCATCTGACACAGATGTTATTCATCTACCATAACTGTTGCCTAACCAACAATTACAGGGCGTATTTCACTAATTAGTTCATTTATACCTAAGTCAGGTCTTTCATTAACTTCTGAGTTATAGGCCTCAAAGAAACCGTTATCGTAGAATCTGAAATCCTTTCAGAAAATTGTTCCGAATCATCAGAACGTGTCGAATTTTCGAAAGATTTTTGCGTGTTAATCGACCCCTTTGGAGAAGGGGCGGGTCTTTTGAAGGCGTGTTTGAGAGGTCACTTTTGGCAAATTCTGCGGTTCAGAGGAAGAGTGACTCAACAGTACAAATTTCACCATATGTCATCAGTTCTTGGAGAAACTGGATAAGACAAAGGCGATAGTTTCTGAAGTCGAGTCGGCACTCATTGGACAATTATTGTGGTGGAGTTGGGCGCGAAGTCGCCACAGGCAAGGGTAGCAAGGGGTGTGGTTGTAATTTGCGAAGTAGCCTTTCGACTTCACCGACTCTCAGCATCCGTGACGCCTAGAAATATCATCCTATCACCCAGATGTCGCTTCCGTTTAAGAAATTCAATGCCTGGAAAAGAAGGAAAACTAATAATAGATGCAGTTGTTCAAGTATTTGATTTTAAATTGGAAAATGTTAAACTTAGACGTTCAAAATATTAACAAATTTTCTGGAATAAAATTATATCGTTTGAAAATTGAGGGCCCGGATCAAAGAACCGGTTATAACTTTCTGGCACTCGAAGTAGAGAGACCAATTACCACTAGAATTAAAGCGAATTTCAGCCCCCCCCCCCCTCACTCCAGGCGCCAGATGCTATAACCGCGGTTCTTTAATCCAGGCCTTCCACTGGATCATTTGGAATCAAAATTCAATGTCGAAATATATTTACCAAAGAAAATACATCACCTTAGAATATTTTATATTTCATGAGAGAAGTTATCTTCACTTATATTCATGCTTTCCTTATTGTCACAAGATGCTATATAAACCTGATTCCGTTCCTAACGAGCATCACTTATCAGTGAAATGTATCTTAGAGCAGTTCATTTCTTCACCTTATTTCTTGTTGGCTTCGTAACAGGAGCATTATTTTTTATAGCAATTTTTCATATTTCTCGTTACTTATACAACCTTATAGATAGATAACTTTGATTCATTCCAAAATCATGATGTTTGAAAAGTAAGTTGCACATTTATTACATATAACTTAAGGCAGTGGCTACGTCTACAGAAATTTTAGTGCAATTAGCCTAATTTTTTCAGTACACGTGGAATAGGGTGGTCCAAAAAATTGACTTTCCAATAGAGGGCATGCCACACCCAGCCTTTCTCTTTAGGGGTTTCCGAAAAAAAATTTTCTCTAGGTTGGAGCTAACTCGATTAATATAAAGACTGCCGCAAAGGCCTGGAAAATCCTACACAAGATTAACACGGGAAAAGTTTTGTTTTCGAAAATATGAGATTCACGTTTCTGTGTTTACACTTAGCTTGTTTCTTTTCAACGAGAGGTAAAAAACTCTATTTTTTTCTCATTGAGTTAATTTCGTTGCTTATTATTAAACATCTACGTCACTCATATGTTGCTACCCTATTATGTAACCTCGTATGTAACATCTTCGTATTTTTTAAATGACCCTGGTGGGAAAAGTATACATAGTAGGAAATATTGTGTATATTTGTTTTCACTATGCATAAACTATATAGTATATATAATTTTTCCGCATGGGAAATGATTAAAATTAATCTTTTTCTGTAATTAATGCGGTCATTTTTCATTATTAGGAGAAAATTTTTTCGTTAAAACATCAAATTGTTTACACTGTTTTAACTATTTATTAAAGATTTATTGTACATTTTTATGGAAATGAGATCAAAAAATCTGATTTTTTCTAAATTTGGTTAAGTGTGTCGTTTATCATTAAGTATCACAGAAAAAACAAAAGTGAATTTTTGTTGCGGGTAATTTTCAAGTAGATAAAGTTGAATTTTTTCGCATCGAAGCAAAACACGATTTAATAGAGTTGGCATGGTAACCATTTCCCATGTGGTGGGTAAATCTTAACACGTGAAGTTAAATTTTGTTGCAGGTAAAGATTACTCTGATATCTCTGTGAAGATTACATTTTTTTTTGCGATATAAAAGATATACAAATTCTTTAAATAATAATTATTACATTTTTTCATTGCATTTTCTTCGAAATACTGACTAATTGTCGGATAAAATGTAAAAAAAGTACCTTTTAATAAGTTAGTAGAAAAACATACTTAAAAACACTTTATTTGTAAAATAAAAATAATTTATGGCAAAGAAAGGAAAAACAAAGCTCATATGCTTCAATTTTGCGCCAAATTGTCAATTTCAGTTTTTTGGGCATTTTTGGAACTCGATGAGGGGGAGTTGGTCGCATCAAAATTAAAGTATATTAGCGGAAATCGTTCGTAGGAGACTCTCCAACAAATTCAAATAATCTCTCGTAAGCTAAATTTGAACCGAGAACCGTTAATTTCATTTTCCCGAAAACAAAAATTCAACTAGCTGGTTGAACCACATTGTTAAAAATTCATATTTTTTTTCGGTTGAAGATACATCTCTTTGGTTCAAAATTTAACTACTTTATTCTTAGAAAATTAATCTTCTTGGCCAAAAATGAACTTTTGTGTTCAATGTTGAACTCTTGTTGAAAATGTATTTTGTTGTTGTTGTAAAGATTCATCATTTTAGTTAAAAATGCATCTCTTTGGTTGAAAAATTAATTATTTTCTTAACATATTCTTTTGAGAAATAATTTTGTAATTAAAAATGTATCTATTCAATTCTTGGTTGAAAATTAATATTTTTAATAATCTTTTCTATTTGAAAATTCCACTATTTGGTCAAAAATTCATGTATCCTTTCGAAAATTCGTCTCTTTTGAAAGAAAATTAAACTTCTTGCTTAAAAATTCATCTCTCTGGTTGAAAATTTAACTCTTTTCTTGGAATTTTGTTCAGAAATAATTTTTTAAACTAAATATGTAATTATTCCATACTTGGTTGAAAATTGATACTTTTGATAATTGATCTTTTCTATTTGAAAAGTCAAGTATTTAGTTGAAAATTTATGTATCTTGTTGAAAATTCGTCTCTTTTGGAAGACAATTAATCTTCTTGCTTCAAAATTAATTTTTTTGTTAAAAGTGAACTATTTGATGAAAAATTAAATTTTGCATTGAAAAGTCACATTTTCAGATTGAAAATTCAACTATTTTGAAGATAATTAATCTTTCTGGTAAATCGATGCAATTTGTTGAAAATTCGTCTCTTTTAGTAGAACATCCTTGGTGGAAATTTCTTTCTTTTTGGTTAAAAATTTAACTATTTGGTTGAAAATTCATCTTTTTTTGTTAAAAAATCGTTTTCTTTGGAGATTGAAAATTAATGTTTGCATTTGAAAAATTAACTATTTCATTTTGTGTTAGAAATTTATCGTTTAAAAGTTGAAAATTTGTCTTTTTGGTTAGAAAAGTAATCTTGTTTAATAAAAATTAATTTGTTTGGATGTGGATTCAGACATTTAGTTGGAAATGCGTATTTTTTTGGTTGAATTCAACTGGTTCAAAGTTTTTTTTTTTCATGAAAATTAATTTTTTAAACTGAAAATTTGACGTTTCCATTTTAGGCTCAAAAAATATTTCTTTTTAGTTGAAAATTAAACTACTTGCTTTGAAATGTATCTTCCTTAATTGCAAATTCATCTATTTGGTTGATGATTTTTCTATTTTGTGAAAAATTTCTTTTTTTCGTTTAATTGAACTGGTTGATAAGTCGTCTTTTGGTAGAAAAATATTCTTTTATGGTAGAAAAGTCGTCTTTCTTGGTTGGAAATTCAACCGTCCTTTAAAATAATTCGACGTTTTGGTTTGAAAATTCAACTATTTTTGGTTGAATTTGAATGTTTTTTGTTTAAAATGCTAACATTTGGTTGAAAATGCATCTTTTTTTCAGTTCAAAAATCAAATATTTTGATAAATTCATTTGTTTTGCTTGAAAGTTCAACTGTTTTGTTAAAAAGTCATAACTTTTGTTTGAAAAGTTAACTATTTAGCTATGCAGGACTGATTAAATCGAAAATTATTTATTTATTTGATATACAAGAAAACGTATTCTTGTGTTTTTTCCTAATATTCAACGTTTCCTTTGAAATTTGAAACGTTTCACTGTTCAAGTTTAGAGTCTCGAACATTTAAAATTGTAATATAACATAATTCCAAAATTTTGTGGCACTAAATTTCTAGATGATCCCTTATCTTCATCCTTAAATCCTTTAATTGACTTACTTTTAAATCGTTGGGCGTGAAAATTCATTTCTCTCTCCGTAGTGCTTTTCTGAATTATTATCCGAAGAAATGAAATTATAGCAGTAGCATTTAGCACGCTCTGGAGATAAATTTCAAAAAACGTAATGAAGTTCTTAGGAAAAAAATGCATTTTGTAGATACCATAGAATTATAGATCCTGTGGTGATCGATTCGTCGTACGTGAACTTTGGAGGCGCAACCATTATATTAGGCACGCACTCATGGGGAGTCTGCAGGCCATAGGCCAGAGACTCCCCGGGGCTCTCAGCAAATAAATTTCGCAACCCCATAAATAATTAATAGATTCGTTACGAGAGCTTGTGTAAATCATCGACTGACATTCGTTTGGTTGAGAGTCAACATCAATTCTGAACTTCATCGCCCAGCTGAGACATCTAAAAAATCTTTGAAAAAAAATCGACCATTACATTTTTTGATATTTTGAGATGATATAAAAGTTTTGCATTACATAAATTGATAACGGGGCGTCCATTATTTACAGAAGATGATTAAGTTTCCTCATATTCCTCATATAAAATTCCTCATATTGCATTATTATTTTTTTTTTTTCATCCTTGTTCTCGGATGTTATAAGTTAATTCAATACGATGTTGAAATCTTTTGCGATAATATTGCAGGTACAATATTAGGAGCATGGTTTAGTTTAGAGTTCGTCTTTTACCGCTGTTATCCTTACACAGCGTCCGCGAGCGTTAGAGATGACAATATGGCGAAGGCATTTTTGTCATGAATAGGATTTTTTATAATAGTCTTCACGGGAATACCCCGGTCTATATATCATCATTCACGGGCGCATTTTTATAATACAATCAAGTGATCTGATAAGAGAAGTATGCCTAATATGGCACATTGGGCAAAACCTGTTTTTTCACCCCACCATCCACTGACTGAGTTGCAGCCAAGTGCATGATGGGGGGACCTACAGCTTAAGGTGGGATCCGAACCACCAGAACATTGATAAATGTACATAGAAAAATTTCCAGAGGTACCAGCTCAGGGATTGAACCCCGAACCTCTAACGTGAAGTCCGCGCGCCCAACCACCTGAGCCTGAGTTAAGAGTGACTCATTCGGTGAGGAAGGAAGTAATGTGGGAGAGGGTTATAGATTCTTTTATAATTAATCTAGAATTCCCGTATTGTTTATTTAAATAACACGTTAGTTCCGCAACACTGCTTCGACCCAGGTTGCTGATCAATCTCTCTAGCGATCACCTTAGGTGAAGAACCTCACAAAGTCATCATGTGAAGCTCACCATCTGGGCCCATTAGTATACAAGGTCTTTTGTTTCAGGCGTCATTCACTCCACTGAGACTCTTCCTCATGCATTTCTTATAAACTATTTGTCGCCACACTTTCATGTTTTGGAATGCCTCTTTAGCTTCCTCAACGTCCATGAATTTTCTCTTGCAAGCTCTTGTGTTTCTATGGCTTCTTATATCTCTTCGAATTAAGGTCTCACTCATTGTGGATAATTTACAAAAGTGGGCTCTGATCGTTCTTCCCCGTTACTCTTAACATTAAAATCTTTTAAAAACCATTAAGATTCCTCGAAATCCGTTAAAATTCTTGATAATAACTCATAAATCCTGTGAAATTCCGTCAAATCTTTTAAAATCTTGCGAAATCCTCTAAAATCCGTGCATGTACTTTGGAATCTTTTAATTATTATTATTATTATACCATTAAGCCATTTCCCTTTCGGGGTAGGCGTGACTTGCTCGGTTGGAAAATAGTAGTGTGTAGGTGGCTATATAGGTATAAGGTAGATAGGTATATAGGTGTTAGGTAGATATATTTTAGATTGATCTGGAATTCTCGTGTTATTTATTTGAATGACACGTTCATTCCGCAACACTGCTCCGACCCAGGTTGCTGATCAATCTCTCCAGCGATCACCCCAGGTGAAGAGCCCCACAAAATTGTCATGTGTGGTTCCCCACTTGGGCCCATTAGTATCCAAAATCTCTAAAAATTATTTGAAGTCCCTTTAAATCACCAAAACCCGAGCCCAAACCGCTTTATGCATCTCAAATTCGTTTTGAATTTATGCAAATCTTTGAAGTCTCATTGAAATCCACTAATATCCACCAAAATTTGTTAAAATAATTCGATATCACATAAAATCCTTTAAAATAATTTGAAATCATGTGACTTACTTTGAAGTCTCTTAAAATCTCTGAAAACACTTTGAAAACTGTGAAAATCCTTAGAATCGCTTGATATCTTCAAAATCCGATAAAAATTTCTCATAATCCTTTATAGTCCGTAAAAATCCCTTATAATCTGTAAAAACCAGTTAAAATCCTTGAAATTTCTAAGAAAAATTCAAAATCTTATGAGATCCCTTAAAATCTTTTTAATCCCTTTACAAATTCATTGAAATCTTTCGAATCTTTTAAAATCCCTCGAAATCTCGATTACAGTGAAAATAATTGATATTTTTTTGATATATTGAGTACAAAATATAAAATTTTACGTAAGTAGGGTGTGGGAGTGGGGGAGGTCATAAAAATCTAAGATTCCTAAGAAAATCCTAAGAATCCTAACAATAGGGGGTCTAAAATGTCAAACATTATCCTTACGTATGTAATTAATGGACCTTCCCTAACTATTAAATGAATCGTGAAGTAATTCTGGACCTGCAGGTCCAGCATGACAAGATCCTGAACATTAGAGTTTTCATTCTGGTCAATCATTCTTTTTTTTCACAGTCGACTAAATTCGGATGTTGAGATGATATACAAAGGGACACCAAATCTCTGGAGCATCCTGTCTCACCAGAAAGTCGGTGGCAGGTGCAACTATCCCTGGGGCTGATCAATTTGCCCTAGACCTACAACTTGGTTGCCGCAGGTCAGGTATTTTCGCGGTGGACCTCTAGCATATAATAGTTTCTGAAAATGTCTTGTCTTCTTGCTATTTTCAGGGTGTCATTATCTCACGCCAACCGGAAGTGGAGAGCCAATGAGTTACTGGGAAACATTGAAATTCGAGAGATCCTAAGTAGGGAGACCCAATTGTGAAGACATTTTGATCAGTGAAGGACAGTTCGGAAAACTGTATGTGTCAATTGTCACTCTGATGTTCACGCATCCATTGATCTATTTGGAAACCTTTCACTAATTTGAAATGTCAGTTTACAGCTTTTCTATAATAAATGTTTTTTGTCCCTATCAGGAAAAATTACTGTCTTTGTTTTGATTTGATCTCATTCAATCAGGGAAATGTCAGGGAATTTTATTGGTCAGAGACATTCTGGGAAAAGTCAGAGATCCTGAGAAAAGTCTAGCAAAAATCAGAAAATTTCTTAAAGGGGACCTTTAAATAACAGTCAAAGATGATAAATTTAAAATTTTGTAATTTTTATTTGAAGTTGCTTCATTCCGATTATAAAATATTCTATGTTCAAACTGTTGCAAGATTAAAATTCTATTGTCTTTCAATATTATTGGTTAGGGTAAAATTAGGGAATTTTTAAAATGAAGTTTTTCATTCCCCTGATATTATATTTTTATTAGTTATTTATTCGCCTTGTATTTCTATTTCTTTTTTTGTTTTGTTGAAAATTTATCCTTTTTGTATGAAAATTCAACCGTTATGTTGCAAATTCGTCTTTTTGAATTGAAAATTAAACTACTTTGATATCAAATTAACTTTTTGTTGAACATTCAGATTTTAGTTTTGAAAAAGCAATTAAAATCCCTTTTGGTTCAAAATTCGTCTTCTTGATTCAAAAATGTTTTCAATGAAATTTTTTTTATCTTTTTGGGGTGAAATATCTACTATTTACATTATTCGTTGAACATTTATCTTTTTTGGTTGAAAATTGAACAACTTAGTTGAAGGTTAGTTACTTTGTTATAAGTCATTTTTTGTTGAACTCTTATCATTTTTGTGGAGAATTCATTTCTTCAGTTAAAAAATTTAATTTAATGGGTGATGGTTCATCTCTTTGGTTAAAAATTGTATTATTTTGTTGAAAATTAGTGTTTTTTTTGTTTAAAATTAATTTTTCAACTAAAAACGTATCTTTTACGGTTTTGGTTACAGATGAACTTTTAAAAAAAATTATATTTTTTGGTTGAAAATTCAAACTTTTTTTACAGAAAATTCATCTTCTTCATTTTTGGGTTAAAATTGATCTTTTTTAGTTGGAAATTCAACTATTCGTTAGGAAATTTATGTATTTTGTTGAAAATTCGTATTTTTTTTCAAATTATTCTTCTTGGTTGAAAACTTGTTTTTTTTTTGCTTCCAAATTCATCTCTTTTGGTATTAGTTTTTGTTGTTATTGAAATATCAACTATTACATTTTCTGTTAAGAATTCGTCTTTGTAGGTTAAAAATTCAACTATATGGTTAAAATTTGAATTATTTTGTTAAAGATTTTAGTATTTTCTTGAAAGTTCGTCCTTCTGGAATAAACATTCATCTTTTATGGTGGAAAAGTCACCTTTTTTGATTGAAATAAATAAATAAAATAGATATGTTTACATGTTAATCTGAAATGTTATTCTTTCATTCCGCTTATAAAAGTTTCTATATTAAAAGTGTTACAAAATTAAAATGCTAGTTTTTGAATATTATTTGTTAGAGAAAATAACAAATTGATTATGGAAAAATCAGGAAAAAGTATGAACGTCAAGCTACGAACTTCAGAAATTTTAATATGAATGTGAGGAGCGTAAAAGTTGAAAATTCCGGGGATTTTCCCATATATTCAATTTCTTGCTTTCTTCCAAGAAAAAACTTGACTCGAGCAAGACATGTTATAATGATACGTTCAGAATTCGAAAAAACTGGTTAAATGAAATAATTATATGCTCAATTATAACATGACTAAATACCACGACCAATTTAATCAGAATAAAATATCGAACAACGAGAATACATTCGCAATGTGACCCTGGCTTCTGATCCTGGTATTTCTGGAACGACACGCCAATCATCTTGGGCAGATGTCGAACGCGATCAGCGACATTCCGCGGCATACAAGACGGCGATGATTTGCTGTCATTGGTACAATCCCTGAATCATTTAGCCGCATCAAAATTTTTGCACGGATGCCATTTATCGTCACGTGACCACAGGGGTTGACCTCCTTATACATTGTATCATAAATCAGAACCCTGAATTGGTCACGATTCGATCACCGGCCACTATTTAAAAACAAAATATTTTTTCATCAAAATCGCTTGGTTGATTCGTGTTTTACTCACAGTAAACTCCGAGCAATCAAACCGTTGTGTATCATTCTGATTATGAATTTCAGATAAAAATGAACAACTTTTCTCGATACAAAATTAATTTTCACACAACTTTATTCATATATGCACTCAGAAAACGATTTGGTTGAATCAACAAAATTTTCGTTGGTTCAACCATAGTTGAACCAACAAAAGAATTTTGTTTGCCCAATCAAATATTTTCCTAAATTAATAAAAAATTGTTTGATTCAACTAAATTTGAATGTATATCCAAAAAAACATTTCTTTTGGTTCAAGAAATTTTTTTCTGAGTATTTCGAGTAGCAGTTAATATAGTTTTTAATAAAATTCGTAGACTAGTCATGATTGACATAATATTTCTAATTAGGAAATGTTTTAGAAAACGTGGAATTTTTTACTAAAAAATATCAATTTTCAATCAAAGAGTTGAATATTATAAAAAAAGACAAATTTTCAACAAAGAATAGAATAATTAAATTTTCAATAAAAACAAAAACTAATTTTCAACAAAATAGTTTCCTTACCGAGTGAGTCACGCTTACTCTGAAAGGGAAATGGCTTGATGGTATAATAATAATAATAGTTAAACTTTCAATCAAAAAAATAATATTTCAAGTGAAATTATGAAGCTTCTACTCGAACAGCTTAATTTTCAGTTAAAAATATTAATTTTGAAAAAACAAAAAAAAAGGATTTTCAACAAAATAGTTAAAGCTTCAACCAAAGAGGTGAATTGTCAACTAAAACGATAAATCTCCAACCAAAGGAAATTAATTTTCAACAAAGGTGTGCAACTTTCAACCAAGTAGAGAAATTTGCAACCCAGAAAGATTCTTCAGTAAGGAAAGCAAAAACTTTCAAATAAATTATTGAATTTTCAAGCCAAAAAGGCGAATTTTCATCAAAAAATTTAAATTTCAAAAAAATAGTTGAAATTTCTACCAACATTTTTGACCTTTTAACTCAAAAAGACACATTCATGCCCAAAAAATGAATTTCTAAAAAAATTGTTGAACTTTCAATAAAGTAATTCAATCTACAACCAAATTATAACATTTTTAACTAAAAAAGAAGAATTCTTACCTAAAAATATAATAGTGGGCTTTTCAACCAAAAAGAGATAACTTTCAATCGAAAATAGTTGAATTTTTGATGAAAGAGATGAATTTCCTACATGAAAAGAAATAGTATGGTAGGAGCATCCATAGGAGTATTGATGCGTGTAATATTGATGTGATACCCATTGCAATAGCTAAGTGAACGTTTCGTCAAGCAGCTGTTTCAAAATGAAATGGGTGTCTGAACCATACTTGCTTGGTTAGCCAAGGTATGGTTGTCTCAACCATAGATGAGGATGTTTTGTCCATTTAAAGGGAAAATTCTAAGTTTTGTGCAAAGCGCCCTCTATGCAAGCTTTGCCCAACTAAATACCTACACACCCGAGCCACATTAGCGTCATGCACATTTTAATCAATGCATCAGTAATGTTTTGTGTCTAGTGAAGTCAAAGTAAGTAAAGTTAGGTAATGAAGTGAAAGTTAAAACTTTGAAAAAAAAACTGTGTTTTTGTGTCTGATTTAAATTCTCCTTTTCCAGTAATCATGTATTCATGCGTACATACTGCTTTCTTAATGTAACTATTGCCATGGTTCTGATATGCAGAGCTTACGTGTTGCCTCATCGACTGCTATGGTTGGCTCAACCATACCTTTTTCTTGACACAAAAATATCTTAGTCATCAAATGACTATGGGTGCCACAACCGTAGATATGGCTGGGACATATCTTTCAGTGAACTATGGTTGAGGCATCCATATATACAGTTAGCTGAACCATACCTTTCTTTCCGTGTACCAAAAGTGATTTTTAGCAAAATAGTTAAAGTTTCAACCAAACAGATGACTCTTTTTGTCCACTAATTTGTCAATAGATTGATTAAGTTTTATTTTTTAAATTAATTAAATAATTTGTCAATAAAATTTTATTTTTTTAGCCATTGCAATGGGTATTACATCAATATTACACGCATCAATACTGCTATGGATGCTCCTACCATATTATTTATTTTCATGTAGGAAATTCATCTCTTTCATCAAAAATTCAACTATTTTCGATAGAAAGTTATCTCTTTTTGGTTGAAAAGTCTACTATTATATTGACTATATTAGACCCAAGAAGATTAATTTTCTGGAAAAAAGAGGAATTTTGAACAAAAAAGTTAAATTTTCAAGTAAAAAGAGTCCATTTTCATCCAGGAATGGAATAGTCTAATTATCAGTCTAAAAAATTAATTTTCAACAGAACAAAAAATTTCAACAAAATAGTTAAAATTTCAACCAAAAAAATGAATTTTCAACAGAAGAGTTCAACTTTTAACAAAGTAGTAGATTTATCGAATAAAATAAATAGTGAAATTTTAAACAATGACAGAGTTGTGTCTTCAAGAAAAATGGAATGTTTTAGAAAAAATTTAGAACAATTTTATACTTTTTTAAAACTTTCAAATATTTGAATCTTCAAGCCATAAAGATAATTCTTTTAGATAACAGTTGAATTTTCAGCTCAGAAATACGAATTTTCAACCCCGAACTTTTCCACCAAAGAAAGATGAATTTTACACCCAGAAAGGATTAATTTGTAATACAAGAAGACAAATCTTCACAAACCAGTTGAATTTTCGAATAAAGATGAATTTTCAAAAAAATAATTTAAGTTTTAACAAAATCCTAGAATTTTGTACTAAAATGATGAATCACAAACGAAAATAATACATTTTTAACCGAGCATATGAACTTTCAACCAAGTAATGGAATTTTCAATAAAAAAATATGAATTCTAAAGAAAGATATAATAAATAATATTTCATCTACAAAGAGATGTTAATTTAAAAAAAAAAACAGTTGAATTCAACCGAAAAAGACGAATTTTCAACAAAATAGTTTAATTTTAATTTTTGAAACAGTGATTTTGAATCAAAGTTTCGGTTAGACTGGTTTAATTTGATGGAATCTTTTTAGGTGGCGCAATTGATAGCGCACCTCACATGTAATGAGGAGTTTGTTGGTTCAAACCCAGCCTTCAGTGAATTTTGTAGAACATATTTTCTCGCGTTTTTAATTAATTTCGCGCAATAAAAATAATTGCGATATAGGAAATTTTCTATTTATCAGCAATCTAATAGGTCTTGACCTCTGCTGTATTTAACATCAAACCACTGGTATTAGGCCTCTAAAAGACTCTATAAAATAGTTTAATCCTCAGCCACAACAGAATAATTTCTGACCAAAAAGCTGCACTTCTGACCAAACAGATGAAATTTCTAGCAAGAAAAAATTTTCATCAAGAGAGAAAAAAATTTTAACCAAATTATTGCATTTTATATCAAAATAATCGAATTTTTGAACCAAAAAGACGAATCTTCAAGAAAACAACTGTTCAATTTTCAGGCAAGAAAGTCGAATTTTTTTTAAAACAGTGGAATTTTCAACAAAAATGTTAATTTTCAACAAAAAAGTTGAATTTCAAGGCCCATGTAGGTGGTAGTAACCTAGAAAACTCACCTGAAAAAATCTATTCGAAATGCTAGCGCAACGAATGATTATCGGGGGGCAATTTTTTCCTCTCTTGGAAGCTCAAATCCATATTCGAGGCGGAACGTCCTTGCGGATCGTCCATACTTATGATACATATGTTATATTCCTTAAAGATTGCATCTCCAAGCCAGCAGAAGAAAGATAAGCAGAACTAGCGTGATATTCAAAATAGAAGAATTATTTCAACAGACATAGGAGTTTTCTTAGGAATTTTGTGAGTCATTATTTTACATTCAATGTATTTTTCCTCCTTTCAGTGTTTTTGTAAAAATATATTTTTCGTAAAGAAACATTTTTTTATGGTCTTTAATAATTTATTACAACTTTATAAAAATTAACACTTTTTTGTCTGTTGGAATAATTTTTCTATTTTGAATATCGCGCCAGTTCTGTTTTTTTTTCTGCTGCTTTGGAAATGCAATATTTAAGAACTTTAACATATTTATCACAAGTGTCGCCGATCCGCAGGGGCTTTTCGCCTCGAATATGGATTTGAGCTTCCCAGAGGAAAAATATTACCCACCGATAATCATTCGTTGCGCTGGCATTTGGAATTGATTTTTTCAGGTAACTTTTCTAGGTTACATTACCCCCTGCATGAGCCTTTAACTAAAAATGATCAATTTTTGTCCAAAAATTGAATATTTAACTTTCCAGTTAACAAAATATTTTTTCAAACCAAAGAAAACGAACTTTCAACAAAATAGTGAAATCTTCAAATTCATCGACGTCGTGCCTCATCACTCACAAGATCTTTAAAATTAGAGATGAAAATATTGATTGGCACAATGCGTATTCCTAGTTAAATATTCATTTAGTCTATAATTGTAATAATACAATAAAAGAAAAAAAGAAAAATAATTGAACCATTTCTGTGGGCCAACGCCATGAATGCACAATACCAAGTAGTTTAATTTTAAACCAAAAAAGATGAATTCTCCATGAAGAATTTAATAGTTGGAATTTCAACTAGAAACGATTAATTTTCAGCCAAAAATTTATTAGTTAATTTTTAGTTAAGAAAATTAACATTCAACTATAAAAAAAATTTTTAAGAAAATTGTTCCATCTTCAACCAAAGAGGAGAATTTTTAACCAAAATAGATGAAATCTGATCCAAGAATATAATAGTAGGGTAATAAGAGAAAGAGTGTAAAGTCTGTATTAAGATGGTTTAATTGTAAAATAAAATCACTAATTTTCATTTTTTAATGCAATTAAAAAAATTGTTATTCAGATTTATATTTTCCATGTATGATGTCACATTCTGTGTAAAACTCTCAACCTATGCGTCACAAATCGTCACAAAACCTGTTACCCCCCCCCCTGGTAGTATGACATAGTTATTAGAGTTCCGTAGCCCCAGGCAGAAACCCTTATAGTTTCGGTCGGGTGTCCGTCCGTCGTACTTTCTTACTGATTGTACTGATTGATTACTGATTGTGTTGTATATTATAACATGAAAAAACATTTTCAAAAACATAAAAATATTACATCGTTATCGAAAACGCATCCCAATTGGGAAGGAGGGACCCTAAGAAAGAAGAAAGAAAGGAGAAATCCTATTATATTTTTATTTTCTAGTTCACCATTTATTCAAGTTTTCTAATAATCCGATGAAGAAATGTGGCGTAGGGGAAATAAGGGAAGGGAAACTGATGGGAAATGTGGGTATGGGAAGTATGGGAAGTAAGGGGAAATTATGGAGCGGTAGTAGGGAAGATAATTATTAATTAGAAATAAGGGTGAGTAGTGGATGGGAATTGAGGTCTGAAGAAGGAAATTAAGGGAAAGAAGCTTGAAGGTTGAAGTGAGGGAAGAGGTATTAGTGGAATGTAGGGGGTGTAGGGAAGGGAAAGTATGAGAGGAGAAGTTTTGAACGACTTAATTAACGTCTTAATAGGCTACGAAACCCTTCTTGGTAGACTGCTACCTACTCTGACTAATTTTTGAACAACCCCTTACTGTGCTGTTACAAGTTTTGTTGATTAAACTAAATACATACCAAAAACTGTTGGCCTCAACCAAATTTTTTTCTGAAAGAGCCGACATAAAAGAAGCTATGTCTGCATGTCTTCTTGGAAATTCTGATAGGCTGTCGTGAGTACTGTCTCTGTAAAGAAGGTAAAACTGGCAAGTTGACTGCATGAATATCGACTAGCTTTTCAGACCGGTCGACTAGCATCGATAAAGAAAATCGTTGGCTACTATAGTCTCATTAAACAAGTCCTGGGTACGAAAGGACTGGTTGAAACTAACTGGAAATGATTCTTTAAGGACTCACAATCACACATTGGTATCAGTTTTTTAAAAGAGTTTTTTATCTATGTCTGAGACACGTGGATGAGCAAAACAGTGTTGTATATACTTTTAAAGAATTGAGCGAGAAACACGTTTATGGGTGAGATCTGGAAGTGGATTTCGCTACAGAAATGGACATGTTGCTCCACTGACCGTGAGAGAAATAGCTCAAGGATTCCCTGAAGAATGAGGATTTTATCACAATTAGTTTCAGTTGCATTCCTACTTATTTTCTAAATTAAGTGCAGTGTGGTTCATTTGTATCACGCTCAAGTTTTTATTCAAACGAAGGAATGGATGTCACATTGAGACGACCTAATCTTCTCTTAATTAATTTCTTTGAAAATTAGACATATTATATGAATTAAAATTTTTCTTGCGTTTCTAAGGGGCCGTTCATAAACTACGTTACCATGGGGGGGGGGGGCTATGGTTATGAGAAGGAGTTTGGGGGCGGGGGGTCAGTGAAAGTAATGTTAGGAACTGAGATAACGTTTAGTACGTTTCATGATGATAAATTTCAACAAAGTTTGCATACACACTTTCCTCTGTTCCCATTTTTTTTTCCTATTTTAAAGAATTCTTTTAATCGCTTTTTTCAAGAAATTTCCCCTTTTTCCGCTTGTTCTCGTTTTTTCGCTTAAATGAGGGGCTGATAGCAAAAACGGAGTAGAAATGTCGTCGGAGAAAAAACGAGTTAAGAACCATGCGGGCAAACACGAGTTAAAAAGAAACAAGAATAACGAGGATTGTATTCAATTTAAGAATTTTAAATTAGATTAAAATCAAATTCAAAATCCTATTTAACGCCCAATACTCAAGTTAATATATAGAATTCCTGAAAACAAAAACAAGAATCCAACGACCAAATTGAGACAACCACCATAAAATGCTCCTATTGTAATTTGAAAAAAATACGTTCCTAAATAAAAAATTTCTTCCCCTTTCCTTGGACAAAAAATAAAAAACAGGAGAGAAAAATGAGAAGGCAACCAACCAAATCTCCTTCCTTCTCTTTTTTTATTTCTTTCGTCTTTTTTATTTTTATTATTATCAAATCACAATACAAAAACATGCATAATATTTACCAACGTTTCGGCGCTCATACAACACCCTTATCAAGGTAAGAAAAATTAGAGCAGGTAGGAACAGTGACGAACCAACGATGCTCCCTCCTCGACACCTGAGATCCAAGTGAGAAATGACCTCCAATCCAAGTCAGGTAAATTCAATTTAAGAATTTTAAATTAGATTAAAATCCAATTCAAAATCCTATTTAACGCCCAATACTCAAGTTAATGTATAGAATTCCTGAAAACAAAAACAAGAATCCAACGACAAAATTTAGACAACCACCATAAAATGCTCCTATTGTTATTTAAAAAAAAATAAGTTTTCCTAAAAAAAAAAAATTCTTCCCCTTTCCCGGGACAAAAGATAAAAAAGAGGAAAGAAAAATGAGAAAAATCAGCTGTATGAGCGCCGAAACGTTGGTAAATATTATAAATGTTTTTGTGTTGTGATTTGATAATAATAATAATGAAAAAGACGAAAGAAATCAAAAAAGAGAAGGAAAGGGATTTGGTTGGTTGCCTTCTCATTTTTCTTTCCTCTTTTTCATTTTTTGTCCAGGGAAATGGGGGAGAAATTTGTTTTTTTTGGTTTTTTAATTTTTTTTTGCAGGAAATTTTTTTTTTTTTTCAAATTACAATAGAAGAATTTTATGGTGGTTATCCAAATTTGGTCGTTGTATTCTGGTTTTTATTTTCAGGAATTCTATACATTAACTTGAGGATTGCATTATATATTATAACATAAAAGTGTAATACAATGAAAGATTATAGTCTAATCTACAGTACTATTATATCGTTACATTATAATATACGATACAAACTTCGTTATTCTTGTTTTTTTTTAACTCTATTTTGTCCGACGATTTTTCTACTCAGCTTTTGCTCTCATCCCCTCAAATACGAAGTGATTTAATGGAACGCAATAAAAAAATCCAATTATTTTTGGTTGAAAAGTCTACTATTATATTTTTTATTCGGAATTTAATCTCATTGGTTAATAATTCTATTTGGTTGAAAATTTAATTGATTTGTTAAACATGCAACTATTTTCTAAAAAGTTATATTTTTTGTCTAAAATTCAACTACCTGCTTGAAAGTTAAACTACCTTGTTAAATATTAATTTTTTCAGTTAAAAATGATTCTTTGGCTGAAAATTGAACTATTTCCTTTTTAGAACATTAATCTTCTTTGTTCAGAAATCATCTATGGGGTTGAATGCTGAACTCTTTTGTTGAAAATTTATATCTTTGGTTGAAAATTTATTTTGTTTTGGTTAGGAATGAATTTTTTAACAGAAAATGTAACTATTTCATTTTTTGTGTAAATTGATATTTTTTATTGAAAATGGATCTTTTCTAGTTGGAAATTCATGTATTTTTCGAAAATTCATCTCTTTGGTAAAAAATTCGTCTCTTTCTTTGAAAATTCATACTTTTTGCTCAAAAATGCAACTGTATGCTTAATAATTGACCTGATTTAGTTGAATCTTCAACTGTTATGTGAAAAATTTGTCTTTTTTGGATGAATTCAACTGTTTTTATTTAAAATTAAAATATGTTTTGGTTGGAATATCACCTATTACAAATTTCCTTGAGAGTTCATTTTGGTTGGTTGAAAAATCAACTACTTGGTTTAAAGCTAAACTACTTTAAAAAAATGTATATATCTTTTTTATTACAGATTCATCATTTTAGTTGAAAATTCCAATTGTCGGGTTGAACATTTAACTTTTTTGTAGAAAATTAATCTTTCAGGCTTTAAAATTCAACTATTTTGTAAAAAAGAAGATGTGTTTTAGTGAAAATTCATCTTTTTGTTAGAAATTTATTCTTGTATTTTGATAATTCACCTTTTGGGTTGAGGATTTATTTATTTGAATGAAAACTCGTCTTTCTGGTTTGAATTCTAATGGTTGAAAATTCTTTCATTTTTTGAAAATTAATTTTGAAACTGAAAGTTTTACTATTCAATCTTTGGTTCAAAACATATCTTTTTCAGTTGGGAATTTAACTACTTCGCTTCAAATTCATATTCCTTCATTGAAAATTCATTCATTTGGTTGAGGATTCAGCTATTTTGTATTAATTTTTTTCGTTTAACTCAAATGGTTGAAAATTCGTCTTTTGGTAGAAAATTCATCCTTTTTGGTCAAAAATTCGACTGCTTTGTTGAAAATTCGTCCTTATGGATTAAAAATTCATCTTGAATTGTAGAAAAGTCATCTTTCGTGATTGAAAGTTCATTTTTCTTGGTTGAAAATGAACTTTTTTGATAAAAATTCAACTATCTTCGAAAAACTGTGTCTTTTGGTTCGGAAATTTAACTATTTGAATGTGAATGCAACTGTTTGGTTGAAGCCTAATTTTTATTTTGTTGAAAATATGTTTTTTTGTATTGTAAATTAATCTTTTTTGGAAGAAAAACTTTTTTGGTTCATAATGCAACTATTTTGTTAAGAATCAAATATATATCTCCTTTCAATATTAGGATTTTAAAGCGTTTTATATTGAATTTAATATCGTATTTACATAAATTTTTTGTATGAAAGAATTTGTTACCCTATTATTCTCTTTTTTTTTTTTTAATCGCCCTGATCCCATGTTAATTTCGGAAGACCGGAGGCACGTCTCAAAATTGACCGATGTGAACAAAAAAACATGTATAAAAGCTCATAAAATGGGGGAAGGGGATCCTTGCCCTCTAGAGTAAAACAAAATTTTGCAATGCATTTTGGGACCACCCTAGAGCCCACATATAGAGCCAAATGTCTGATGAAAATTTAAATCATTATTAATGTACCCCAAAGTCACAAAACGAAAATAATAGTCATGGATTATAATACATATAGCGACATTTTTATTTCATAAAATAGAATAAATTATTTTTGTCTAGGATCCGTTAGAAATATTAAATGTATCTGAAAGCTTTTTAATATCAATTTTTTAAAATTTGAATGAAAATAATAGCCCCAAAGCCAAAAGATTTCAAACTTGGATTTAAATGACTTGATCGCCCTGCGCCTGATAGAGGCAAACCGGTCATTCTTATACGCATCCCAATTGGGAAGGAAGGACCCTAAGAAAGAAGAAAGAAACGAGAAACCCTATTATATTTTTATTTTTCAGTTCACCATTTATTTAAGTTTTCTAATAATCCGATGAAGAAATGTTCATAAATAATAGGTAGGTGAGACTCAAGGATAGAAGAGAATATTAGTAGTAAAAGTCTTAATATAGTCAGACATAGACAAAATATAAGGTTGAATTCTTAATACAGACAAAAGTTTCATAATACATTTGAAAAATATATCAATATTTCATTCAAAATTGAACATTATTTAAATTGATAAAATAATAATATAAACCGAATCCATTTAAATCAGGTAGAACTTACATTTGAAGGCGCAGAATCCCTCCAGGACGAAATATGTTATTTTTTGAAGGAAATTAAAATTCTGACGTATTTTTCCGAATTGCGAAAAAAAATTCGACAATGTTACGCTCATTTAAACTTTGTGCTTAAATTTGCAAAAAGAAATTTGATCTCATCTAGCACTTTTATTCTAATTAAGCTCTCTTAGATTTTGTTAGTTAGTTTATAGTTTACAGAAATCCCAAACTTTTTTGTTTTTGAAGATATTTCTAAAAAACGTATGTTTATATAAAAAGACATTCTGTTAGTTATACGCAAGCTAAACAATTTTGACGAAAATTTTTTTTTCATAAGAACGATATTTCAGGCTTTTAGTTGAAAGCTCAGTCTTTTTGGTTGAAAAGTCTACTCTCACATTTCGGGTTCGAAATTCATCTCGTTTGGGTGAAGATTCTACTATTTGACAATTCTACTATTTGGTTAAAAATGTAATTATTTTCTTGAAAATGCAAATATTTTTTTAAAAACTCACCTTTTTTTGGTTTATATATAATGTATAAATTAACTATATAATATATTAAAAAATTAAACTATTTTGTGAAAAATGTGTGTTTTTTTTTAATTCACATTTTTTAACATATTATATTTATATAGTTAATTTACACATTATATATAAACCAAAAAAAGTTGTGTTTTTAACAAATATTTGCATTTTCAAGAAAATAATTGAATTATAATATATATGTATATACTATATATATATATATATATATATAAAACATTGTGCAATTACTATAAATGAAACTATAAACTCGAAAACCATTTTTAAAACATAAGCTTACTAAATCTCTTACTAAAACACCTACAGGTTTTAAGGAAATAATTTTTTTTTTAATCTGTTTGGTTGAAAAATTCATTTGTTTTGTTGGAAATTCACCTATTTGGTTTCAAATTAACTTTTATGATCGAAATTCCTATTTTCGGGTTCAAAAATTAAACTATTTTGTAAAAAATGTGTTGACATTACGTATTTTTTGATTGAATTAAATGCTCTTATTCAAATTAAAATCCTTCTTTATTGAAATATCATCAGTTACATTTCGCGTTGAGAATTATTCATCTTTTTTGTGTGAAAATTCAATTTTTTGGTTGAAAGTTGAACTACTTTGACCAAAATTGATTTCTTTGTTAATAATTTGTCTTTCTGGCACGGTGGTCAGGAAGCAAAAAAAAGTCTGCTTGAAACACCTAAGGAAAGTGAATGTGGCATGCTCTTTCGGGTACCTAGGAGTGCTCAAAAATCGTTGAGACAAAATCTGAACAGATCCTTTTCGCGAGAAAATCACTTTTTTCTTCAGTCAAAAATGGCAATAATCGGTTTTCTGAGAATATCTTCTCAGAGTTATATTTTATCAGAAAAGTTGTTCTCATATGATTTGTAGAGAATTAAATGACCTTTCGAACGAGTCCTATAACTTTAAAAAATATTAATTGGTTGCCGAGATAGAGCGCATATCGTTAGGCCATAAATACCGAAAATAGATTTTCGGGAATATCTCCTAAAGAATGTATCTTATCACTAAAGTGCTCTTCACATAACTTGTAGAAAATTTGATCACCTTAAAAATGAGCCCTATAAATTTCAAAAATATTCATTGGTTACCGAGATAAAACGCATAATAGTGAAGTCAATTAGTGAAAAAAATCGGGTTTTTCGAGATACCTCCTCAGGAATATATTTTATCCATAATATGATTATCGGTGTTGGTAGAGGACTTAATTACCTTCAAAATGAGCCCTTGGACATTCGAAAATGTTCAATAGCCACCGAGATAGAACGCCTCAACGTGGACCTTTTTTGATCATTTTTCAGGAAAATCGTTGAAAATCAGTTTTTCAAAAATTTTTCATCAAGGTGCTAAAAAAAGTCGAATCAAGGTCTGAAAAAAACAAAAGATTTGAAAAACTGATTTTCAACGATTTTCCTGAAAAATGATCA
>CAKNYM010052936.1:314197-358511 GCA_932195095.1 Andricus curvator | reverse complement strand
AATTTACCACCACCCCGAACTCTTAGAGTGGAGTAGAGACTCTTGGTGGGAGAGACGCAGCGAGCGGTCCACACGTGCTAAAAGAGCTGGACTTGAGAAATTTCCCCTCGCTGCCGACCTCTGGTTTAAGTCGTCATTCACTCTACTGACCCTCTTTTTATAAACTATTTGTCGCCACACTTTTCTGTCCTGGCATACCTCTCCAGCTTCCTTCACGTCCATGCATTTTTTTATGTAAGGTCTAATGTTTCTATGGCTTCTTATTTCTCTTCGAAATAGGGTTTCGTTTACACATTCTAACTATTCTTTCCGCGGTTTGCCTCTAGGCACACTGCCTTTTACTTTACCTTGATACACTTGTTTCGTTATTCGTTAATCTTTCATTCTTTCAACATGCCCAAACCATCTGAAAGAATGTCTTTCACATGTGTCAAATAGTGTCTTCTTTAAACCACATTCTTTGAGGATTATCTCATTACTCACTTTGTCCATGAATTTTGTGCCGCATATCATGCGCAGGAATTTCATGTTGATCGCGTTAATTTTCCTTTTATTCTTTTCTTGATAGGTCCAGGTCTCGCCAGCGTACAACACAGTCAGTATAAATATAGAATTATGTATTGCCCTTTTACCTTTACTTGATATATTTTTACTTCTGATAATAGGCCCTGCTCTACTGATAACCTTCTGACTCTCGTTTATACACCTATCTAACTCTCCATCTATCTTTCCGTCATTAGTGAATAGGCTACCAAGATATACGTACCTACCAACTTGTTCTAATCTCTCATCATTTAGGACAATGTTGCACATTGTTTTCTCACATTTTTCTTCAAACACCATAATTTTTGTTTCATTTATGTTAATTTTGAGGCCCATCTTTTTCATGCTTGTATTCAGTTTGTTCAACATGCTTTGCAAGTCTTCAATTGACTCTGCCATAACAACCTAATTATAATATCGAACCACTCACTCAGCATCCCATAAACCCTTACATTCGCTTTGCTACCAGCATATATACCTTGTATTGCTTGTGATCTGTCTTGAGCTAAATATTTGATTTGTACATGATATTCCTGGCATAAATCCACTTTGAACTTCCCATATCTTTTATCCTGTTATTTTCATTACCCTCATGCTGGCAAGCTCCATACTTTTACTTCCCTTCATATATTTATAAATCAGTTTCTTGCTTCCTTCAAAGTTGTTTTGCATTTTCTTCTCTTCTTCTGTTCTGATTTTATATTTACTTTCCTTGACTAGTAGTTCAACTTTCCTCTTCATGTGTCTGTCATCATTTTCAAGTCAATTTCTCTCCTCATCGCTAATGCCTGTGATGTTCAACCTTCTTTTATGTGCTTTTTTCTTTCCTTTGGAGGCTGCCTGAATTTTCTCATTTCACCATGCATCCACGATCATAGCCAGTGCGGCCTCTATATTTTTATTGTCTATTAGCGCTTTTCAAATTACCTGATCTATGTGTTCATTTACCTTATTCTGAAAATCTATTCGCACTTCCGGTTTCTGTAATTTCTCAATTTTGATTCGCGTTTGTTTCTTTTTTTTTTGGTTCTCTTTCTTTGCCATGCCTGACCTAATTTTATTTTTGAGACTAGAAGGTAAGGATCAGTACTACATTCAGAACCTCTCATGACCCTTGTATCTTCTACTAGTTCTCTTAGTTTTTCGTCCGCAATGATGAAGTTGATTTTAATGTTGCTATCTCCTTTCCACCAAGTGTAGATGTGGATCATTTTATGCCTAAACCAAGTATTTGTAATGAATAGGCTCTTTTCTGAGCATAAGCTAGCTAATCTTTTTCCCTTATTATTTGTTCTTGGACACCCAAAATTACCAAGCACCCTTTCTGTATCCGAACGTTGGACACCGACCCAGCATCCGTTCATATCTCCAACAGTTTTCTAGTAGGATGGTCCTTTCATCATGATCGCAAGTACTTTATGTATCATTCATAGTGTCCCAGAAGGCGTCTTTTGCTTCACTGCTGTCACCATCAACTGGGGGGCAGCATGCTATGATAAATAATCTTCTTATTCCTACTTTCATTCTAACCTGTAACAATCTGAGAGATACCCATCCATGCTTCTTGACATTCTGCCTTGCTCTCTCATTTATAATCAGAAGGACCCCCTGACTACCATGTGCTTCACTATCGACTTCTCATCATAATTCAATTCCGTCTTCTAAGATCCGATTTTCTATATTCCTAACGTCGCACCCTCTTCCTTTGTTTCAGGTACACATGACATATCTAGTTTCCTTACGTGCATGGTTTCTCGTAATTCTCTTACCTTGAGATCGTTAACATCTCTAGCATTCCAAACACCCAGTCTCCATTCATCGACTGAAACTTGACCTATACCTTCACCGGGTGCATTCCTTTCGTCAATCAAAGTTTCACTCCATTCCGAGGCTATTTTATTGTTTGTATTATTCATAGTTCAATTTGTACGAGCAACTACCGTTTTTATGCAAAAAGTTTATTTTGTGAGCCGAAATAATGTTCAAATTGAGTAAATTAAGATGGGCGGGGCATGTAGCAAGAATGGGCAATGAAAGAACAGTGGCGCAAGTTTTAAGAGGGAGACCGACTGGTAAGAGACCCCTAGGCAGAACGAGAAACAGATGGGAGAAAAATGTAAGGGATGATCTAAAAGAACTAGGACATGATTACTTAAACTGGATGGAGAATGCACAAGACAGAGATGTGTGGCGGTCTCGGGTAGATGAGGCGATGAACTTTCGAGTTCGAATCGCTAATCGATAATAATAATGGTGGAGAGACTCGTTATAACGCGAGTCCCACGAAACTTCGGTTGATGGAGGGGGAGTGTGAGGACAGAACTGGTCTGTCTTATCTGTCCATGTCCGGCCCTCCTCTAGGTACGAAACCAAAAACTTATACATATAAATTTTGGAAATACCTTTGTAAAATTTAAAACCTTTGAAATACTGTGAATTTCCGAAATTTTTGGGAAAAAATTCCTTGAAAAGCATTAAAATATTATGAAATTCCGTGAAATTCTATGAAATTTGACATTTTATGAAATCTGGAATTGTAAAATCCTTGAAAATAAATGCAGAAGAAGACGAAAACATTAAATAACAAAGTGTTTTATTGTAATTTAATTTATGATATAATAAGAGTACTCCCCCCACCCCGACCATAAAAATAGTTCAATTTTCAGTGATATCGTTAAAATTGCATTATCATCTAAGGATTAAAATCTGAAATTTTATTATTTCACCACAAAATTAAATATTAATTGATCAAATTACCTCATTTTCGACAAAGCCCTTGAATTTCTTTAATTTCCAAGTTATGTCGCGGTTGAAGCTTTTTATGAAAATGAATTAAATTTTCGGTATGTAGAAATATAATTTAAAAATAATGGTTATGCATGGAAAGCGTACGACCCCCCTCCCCAACGAGCAAAGTAGTTCAATTTTAAATGATATTATGAAAATTGCAACATCACCCAAAGTTTAAAATCTGTAATTTCATCAATCTTCAGAATTAATAGTAACTAAATACTCATCTTGAAAAAGTTGTCTCAATTATTTCACTTCGATTCCGCCTTTGTCTTCAAAGATTTTTCTCAATTTGCGAGTGGTTATTTTGAAAATGAATTAAATAGCGCGTGTACGGAAACGTAATTGAAAAATAATCGCGCAAAAATAGTATTATATTCACCAATACAATTAAGGATGACCATCAAAGTGAAGACCAGAGTACAAACGATCCACATTGTTTCCAATTAGGGGAAAAACTGACTAACTCGTTAATAAAGACTTTGCTGAACACTACATCTAATGAATATTCTGCCATTTCATTGCAGTATATATATGGTATCTTAATCGTTATGTTATCATTTATAAGCACCAAGCTTTTTTTTCTGGGATATTAATATTTCATAAATCAGTCCAAGAAAAGAAATATGGTTACCTGTTGGGTATTTAAAGTTCCTCAAAAATGTATCACGTATTTTCTGACTGGTCCCACTTTGCCGCATCCAATTTTTGAAAATTAATTTTCCAGTGCGTAAAATCACCAACAAATAATTTTAAAAAGAAAAAAAATATCGAACAAATAATAATAATTGACATCAATTCATTTATTTCACTTTCTTTTTAGGGAGTTAATAGGAAAGCCCCGCTATGCATTAATAGCTGAAAAATTGATATTCTATTTTTGTAAATTCTATTAAAGTGTCAAACCATATATCTGTTCAATTCTGGCAACTTTTTTCATTTATTTTTCGCAGTCTCGAGCATCTAGAGATCGCTCTGACCACTTGGAATTTTTTCGCAATAACGTACCTTATTCTTGCTTGATAAATAACGTAAGAAAGTAAGGTATGTCATACCTTATTTGTCACTCGTTCCGTCAAAACCGTGTAATATGGTAAAAGCTCACCCAAATGTTTCCTCCGTGCAGCTACGGCTGTATTACGGTGTGTCTGAACCAACTTGAAATGAAAGGTCATAGGACTATCATTTTTTTGTTATTCGAATTATTACATCAAAAATAGTGTGAAAACTCAATAAAAAAAATCCCTCAAGCGGGTTTTAAGGTAAATATAAGATAAATTTCTTTTTTTGCACTTTGTCAGCTGAGTGAGAGAAGCCTGAAACAAAATACCTTGGGTACGAATGAGCCTGCCTGGAGTGCATTACTTAGTGGATGTGATTAGACTAAAGTGTATGGACTTTGTGAAGCTCTTTGCTTGGGTGATTGCTATAGAGATTGATCAGCGACCTGGGTCGGAGCAGGGTTGCGGAACGAACGTGTTATTTGAATGAGCAACACGGAAATTCTAGATTGATCTAAATGAATATACCTCCTTTTTATAACTCCTCCCCCCCCCCCCCCATCTCTGTCACTATTCTTATATGAACTCCTTGACCCTCGGCAAAATAACGAGGCAAGAACCGAGTGAGTTACGCTTACCTCACGAGGGATTTGGCCTAATGGCATAATATATATACCATTAAACCATTTCCCTTTCAGGGTAGGCGTGACACTACCCGATTCGGGTAGTGTTTCTAGGTTTTTCTTGTAGTTATAAATAACTACAAGTGTGGGCTCACCACACCCACGATGTGCCAACAGCACTCATGTCAGTATATAATATACAATATAATATATATTTTATATATATATTTTTATCAAGCAATTAGTTGCTTGCCACTATAGAATCAGGATATATCTTGACTAATCGAATTAGTATTTTTCTACCATAAGTCGGTGGCTTACTTTTCGCTGATCACATCTGAAAATTTCACTAGCAATTTTTTCAATTGTACCAATTTTGATTTGAAGAGGCCATAAAGTATCTTTTGCGTAAGAAAAGAGGCTATCAAATTTGAATAAACTTCTCTAGGGACTCAATTAATACTTATTCAAGCTGAAGCTTATTCAAGGCAGATCATTTTCACAAAGTTTGCTAAAGAAATTGAAACTTTCATTTTAATCTGAAGATTGTAAAGAATTCTTATTTTTCTTAACTTTCTTCAAAGAATCAGAAGGCAATGTTTTTAAATTGTTTAGAATTTCACAATATGACCTTCTTATTGTTTAAGTAGAGAAAGGGATGTTAACTCATCACGTTATGAGATTAAACTTTTTTTTCACGTGTTCTACTTTTTATAGCCTTTTTAAACTATTTTAGACAGTCCTAAGTAAATTTATTCATTTGTATTAAGCAATTCGTTGCTGTCCAATACTGAAAAATGACCTTGTGAGATTCTTTAAAATACTTTGAAATCACTTTGAATACTTTGAAATCCTTTGAAATCTTTGCAGTTTCATGAGGTTCTTAAATATATAATATATCAATATATAATAGCAATATATATATATATATATATATATATATAATAATTCAAAAAAATTGATAAAAATGTACTAAATAAATATAATATCGGTTCTAATCAACGAATAAACAATGAATTTAATGCGTTTTACAGGTTTCGAGCATTGTGTTCGTATAAAGCTTTTATATTTGAATAATGAGTATGTGTCGTTGAAATTTTCTACTTACATAAACCAGGTCGTTTAAAAATCTGAATATACTGATTCCCTGCCTGTGCACTAAATATTCCAAGGCCTTGCCCTATTTTCCTACAGACTATGGTATCTATATATTTCGATGTTAAAATAACCTTGGTTAAATACAAAGTTTAAAGCGCACATTCTCGTTATTCACGTAAATTACTTAAAGCAGTACAAGAACGCAATGATCGACACCTGTGAAAATCATTAAATTTTTTGTTTATTCATTATTCAGGACTAATATTATATTCAATTACTACAGTTTTATCAATCAAGTGAACAAAATGCAAATCTATCACAATTATTTGAAAAAATCTAATTTTTTACCAGTAAAAACAGCTTTTTAAGACTTTCAACAGATTTCTTGTAGATTTAAAAAAATTCACATGGGCTTCAAGAGTTTTTTAAGAACCTCATGAAACTGCAAAGATTTCAAAGGATTTCAAAGTATTCAAAGTGATTTCAAAGTATTTTAAAGAATTTCACAGGGTCATTTTTCAGTATTGGACAGCAACGAATTGCTTAATACAAATGAATAAATTTACTTAGGACTGTCTAAAATAGTTTAAAAAGGCTATAAAAAGTAAAACACGTGAAAAAAAAGTTTAATCTCATAACGTGATGAGTTAACATCCCTTTCTCTACTTAAACAATAAGAAGGTCATATTGTGAAATTCTAAACAATTTAAAAACATTGCCTTCTGATTCTTTGAAGAAAGTTAAGAAAAATAAGAATTCTTTACAATCTTCAGATTAAAATGAAAGTTTCAATTTCTTTAGCAAACTTTGTGAAAATGATCTGCCTTGAATAAGCTTCAGCTTGAATAAGTATTAATTGAGTCCCTAGAGAAGTTTATTCAAATTTGATAGCCTCTTTTCTTACGCAAAAGATACTTTATGGCCTCTTCAAATCAAAATTGGTACAATTGAAAAAATTGCTAGTGAAATTTTCAGATGTGATCAGCGAAAAGTAAGCCACCAACTTATGGTAGAAAAATACTAATTCGATTAGTCAAGATATATCCTGATTCTATAGTGGCAAGCAACTAATTGCTTGATAAAAATATGTAAATTTATTTAGGACTGTATATAATAATTGAAAAAGTTGACATTGAAACAATATGATCAATGGGTTCCAAATTAATTAAGAATAAGGATGAATTTGAGTGTCTAAAGAAGTTTATTTTTATTTTATAGCTTTTTTTTCTTACACAAAATATACTGTATTGCCTCTTTGATTTGAATTGTTAAAATTTACCTAATTACTCTTAAATTTATCTAAAGGACATTAAAAATGTTTATTAGATTAGATTCTTTTTTAATTTTGAGAAAACATTGAAATTTGCACTACTTTTGAAATGATTTGTTAAAAAATTGATGAAATAACTTCATCCTGAATCATTTTATAGATAATTCCGATATCTTTCATTCTATTAAAGATAAAAAATGTTAACCCTCATATAATTAACATTAAAAGAACTTGAGCACAGTACCCTCGCAAAACGCCCGGTGATTGGGTCCCAGGTCCTCACCAAGCACCCGTTTAATTAAACCACGCCCCTAAAGCTTAACGAAAAATATTTCTGAGGCGAATTAGCGTATTATTTGAATATTGGCTCGTGGACGCGCTTCTAATGCTACGCTTAAGGCGCTTACTGAATGTACAGGTAATGGCAGGGAGGGGCACTTGGCGAGAAAAGGCGCTTTGTGAGAGTCTACTGGAATACCTTATTTTGTAAAAAATTGCGAAAAGACATATTTAAGTTGGTCAAGGGATAAAACTGTTGCTTGGAAAAAAACCACGAGAAACCCAGAAATTTCAAATTGCCTGGTCACCAGACACCCTGGACTAATAGCTAACTTTTCGAACTTTATCAACTTTTCTTTGGAATCTTATCAAGTTCAGAAAAATGGTTTTCTTTCTCTTTTATGAGCTGACATTGTAATAATTTTCTACCAAAATTACCGATGGTACGTGCTGACCATTAAATAAAGGAGCATGGGACAGTAGTCAGACTAAAATTGATGGTACTATTTATTAAATGTCGCTATTTTAATGGTCCTTTGGCTGTCATACATCACCATGCGATATATGAGATTACGGCTGATTACCGTATGTTAAATTGAAACCCCGACCATCCTTATGTCCTCGTCGTCGTACCGAGCGATTTATATTAACGCGCGGTTAATTAACTCCATCTCATTGAAACAGGTTCGAGGCTCTTTTCCTTGCACTTACGACGCTCGGAATGCTCAGTGAGAGTTCCGATATAATTATGTTAAAATATTGTGATTAAACGAGTACATTACGTCGATACTGATATTACCAACATGATCCGACACTCTCGTCTTGCAATTTATTACTGCTTCACAAAATCCAACAAACATCGTGTGAATCCCGATTCAGACGCACGCGCAAAGACAAATCGGTGCTTTTTATGTGCGTTGCGCATATCTTACGATAATCTTTGATTTAAGTGGGATATTAAGGGATAACACGCTTTGAAGTGATATGCTTAAGTATATCGTATTTTATGAATAAATATCGAGTAGCCATTAATTAACGAGATAACCGCAAATTGATTTTTACCCAGAATGAATTATTGCATTTTTTATCAGTTTTTTTTTTATTGATTCAATTAATTTTTACGTTTTTGATCAGATAATAGACATTTTTAATTCAATATGTGATGAAATGTTGAAATTTCCTTGGATTGCTGGTTCACTATTGTCACCTCAATCTCCTTAATTTTAGTTAAGGAATGTCCATTAATTACCACTGCCCTCTTCTTACTTAATATTTTATATTTTTACTCAATATATTAAAAATATATCAATTTTTTACTCCAAACGAGATTTAAAGGGGTTTCAAAAGATTTGAAATATCTGAAAATATTTCAAACAGATTTCAAGGAATTTCATAGTATTTCGAAGGATCATAAGTTCTAAAGGAATTTCAAAAGATTCCAAGAGATTGAAGAAATTACCTACTTAGTACAATTTGAGACTGAATCACAATTATTTTCAAGGGATTTTGCAAGATTTTAAGGGACTTGAAGGAGTTTAATCAGATTTTTAGAGATTTCACCGGATTTCAAGGGATTTAAGGAATGGGTTTTTTGGATTTCATGTGATACCAAAATATTTTCACAAATTTTCCTTGATATCAGGGCGTTTTAATGGGATTTAAAGAGATTTTATAATATTTTTGAAGATTTCAAAGGATTTTAAGGGATTGTAACGGATATTAAGATATTCAAAGGTATTTCGATGATTTCACGAGATTTCAAAGGTTTCAAAGTGATTTCAAAGATTCTAAAGTATATATACGGATTTTAAAATATTTCGTAAGATTTAAAAAGTTTTAACGAAATTTTAAAGGATTTCTGAATATTATAAAGAATTTCAAGGGATTTTGAGAAAGTTTTATAGCTTTTAAAGAATTTTATGGATTTTAATATATTATAAGGGATTTCAAGAGAAATATTTCACGGAATTGCAAGGACTTCATGGGATTATAAAGGATTTTGAAGGATTTCATGTGATACCGAAATATTTTAGCGAAGTTTAAAGAATAGCTGGGATTTTATTGAAATTTTAAAAGTTTGCAAAAATCTGAAAGGATTTTAAGAGATTTGAGGATTTCGATGATTTCACGAGATTTCAAAGAATTTTTAAAGAATTTAAAAGATTCCAAAGTATATTCATGGATTTTTGATGATTTCGTAAGATTTTAAAAGATTAAACGGAATTTCAAAAGATTTCCGAATATTATAGAAGATTTTAAAATAAGTCACAAGATTTCAAAGGATTTCATGCAATACCAAAGAATTTTCACAAATTTCGAAGGATATCAGAGAATTTTAATGAGATTTGGAAGATCTGAAGATATTAGAATAAGAGATTTTAAAATATTCTAGGGGATTTCAAAAGATTTAACCAAATTTTAAAGGATTTCCGATTATAATAAAGGATTTTGAGGAATTTCAAAAAATCTTAATGAGTTTATAAGATTTTATTGGATTTTAGTACATATATTGTAGGGGGGGTTTATATATATATATTTTTGTTTGAAAATTCATGTTCTTTGGTAGAAAATTCACCTGAATGAAAGGTTGTTCTTTTTTTGTGAAAATTAATTTTTTAAACTAAAAATTTATTGATTTTATTTTTGACTGAAAATTTTTCGTTTTTAGTTTAAAATTCAATTAATTCGTTGAAAATTCATCTTTCTGGTTTGAAAGTTAACTGATACAAAATATCTTCTTCATCCGTTGTATTCAAACGGTTAATAATTTGTTTTATCTGTTGAAAATTAGTTTTTTAACTGAACATTGAACTACTTCGTTTTTGGTTTAAAACATTTTTTTTTTAGTTGGATATTCAACTATTTGGTTGAAAACTCATGTATTTAAATAAAAATTGGTCTCTTGGTAGAAAGTTAATCTTCTTGGTTGAAAATTCATCTTTTCAGTTCAAAAATTCAGCTGTTTGTTAAAATATTCATCTATTTTGTTCAAAATTTAATTATTTTGTTAAAAATTTAACTATTTTGGTCGATAATTCAACTGTTTTGTTGAAAACTCGTCATTTTGGTCACAAGGGTGCCTTCCCGCCCGACAGGATACGTTAGATAGGGGGTTAGGGGGAAGGTCAAAACTTACGGACCCTCAACAAAGGAGGGTACATGGTTTAAAATTTTAGAGAAAAAAATATAAATTAGGTCTGATAATTAGGGAGCTTAAATTTTTCATGGAAATTCACAAGCCTGAAGTACTTTGTGTACCTGATATAAAAATTTCCAAATTTTAAATTTGGTTTCTTAAACCGCCCTAATCGCCCTCTTTGGATCCACGCTTGATTTGGTTGAAAATGCACCTACCAAATTTTTGGTGTCAATAATATTTGTCTTTTATGTATCGACACGGATGAAAATCTTATTTTTTGATCAGAGAAGCGCCACGTGATATAAAACCTTTGCCACCCTTCTCCTATGTGACACGTTGTGACGTTAGGGTAAACCCCAACCCCCTTAAGTGTGTCACGTAATGTGTGGACGCTCGCTTAGGCATCTTTGCCTTACTTTTTTACCAGAATTGTTTCGTCTCAAGAGTCAATTTTTTTCAGAATTTATCCTCCATTCATCACTCCCTCTTTTTGACACTGAAAATACATTTTTCAGCACGAGATAAGTAATAGTCCTCCCACCTTGTCTTTTGCGATAGCCTACTCGGGAAGAGTCAGAGGGCAAGTTCTGCAGGAAGAGAGGTGAATGTTATCTCGCCTGAGACATACATCTTGACACACGTCGACCTTCGTCTAGAATCTTAACGGTTTCCTCTGACCCCTGAACTACCTTTAAAGGTGGTAGGGTGAGAAAGCGAAGCTCTTGGAAAATCGCTCTACGTCTACGCGAATGATTTAGCGACTGGAAGGATTAGCCTTCGAATTCACAGGAGGAGGAAGTTACTCCTGTGGGATACTAGATTTGCAGAACGAAACGGGTATTGGCACTCGTTCAAAGAGAACGCGAGGTTTCCGACTTTCCGGCTCGTCGAGTCGAAGAAACCTAATGTAACGTGAATTTGTATGTTCGATTCTAAAGCACATTTACATAATAAATAAACGGTTGTTCTACTTCTTGCGAAATCCAGCTGCAGAAAAAAACGCAAAATCCTAATGAAACTCTTCAAATTCAAATAATAGGCTTCTTCAAGATTAATTTCGATAGGTTTGATGAAGAGCCTGTTCATGCAGATTTAAGAAGAGAACATTCTGCATTCTGCATCCTGGTTTGAAAGCATCCAAGATTTTCATAGATTGAAAATCTAAAGTTATAATTTGTACCCATCCGTCGAAATTGTGATAGTCTCCAAATATATCAAATTGAAGTTTCAATAATTGGGACAACATCATTTTTCCCAAAAAGCATAATCCTGAATGTTGAAAAATACCAAAATATAATTACCGAAACAGAAATTTCCGAAAAATAAAATTTTCAAAATTTTCAAATTACTGAAAATAAATAAAACTACCGAAAATATTTATTAACGGGTTTGAAATATTTCGAAAGTGAAAATTAACGAGTTTAAAAAATTTCTAATTGCTGAAATTTTAAATTCCCCGAACAAAAAATATTTTTTATCTTTAAGAGTAATATTTTATTTTAAATCGTTCATACTGCATACTAGATATCGTGATCACGCCAACACCTGGCAAGTCACATTTGCGGCGAGTCATATACAAATGTTTTCTGCAATTTTTGGGGGGAATTTGATACTACGGTAATTTGGTATTTCAAGAATTAACTAATTTCCGAAAGGACTTCGCACCAAATGTACAGAAAATTAGTTTTGGTCAAAATACTTGATTATTAAATTTTTTTATAATTTGGAACAAATTTTTACACGTATTCTAATACAAAATTCGTACATTATATGCTTATCAAAACTTGATGTTAGATTTTGCTGAATGCCTCATATTTTGTAGATCAGACCCACTGAAACAAAAAAGTTGAACCTATGAACTTGACAGATTCACGATTTTATGTATACAGGATGTTTTGCGGTTGTTTCAACATCTTTTAATGATTCAAGCAAGGAAACCGACATTTCCAAAAAACCAATACTACGGACGATTTTTTGATTGAATTACTGGAATGAAAAATTATTTAAAAACCGGACCCGTCCAAAACTTTCGTTTGGTTACGTTACGTTATCCAAAAAGTATCGAATCTTTCGTTTCCTTTTCATTCCGTTCTGACAGATGGGAACAAAATTAAAAACGAAATTGTTATAACGTCAAACGTCATATTTTATCCGTCTCCCTTCTAATATTTACAAAGATGCAAAAGGATTCGAATAAACTATTTTTTACAATTATGCGTAATCAAACAATTTCGTTAAAATTTCGATATTTTTAATAACTTAACGTAAATCAAGTGAATAAATAGTTACGCTCTCCCAGTATAGAAACAGTACGAAAATCACGAAAGTATTTTGTTACGGATTTTAACAATTTCAAGGGATCTGAAGGACATACACAATTTTCAAAGGATTTTAATGATTTTAAGTTATTCTGAAGCATTCGAAAGAATTTCAAGAGATTTCGTTTTGAATCATTTTGGAACTCTTATTATTGAAAAACGGTTTTCTTTTAGATAAATTTAGTTAATAATTTCAATTTAATTTATGCCTGCGTCTAGTCGTTTCGGAAAATTGGGGGAGTTGGAAAAGGGGATGGACGAGTCGTCCCAAAAATTCGGGACGACTATAGCCAAGCTTATGAACAATATTTCACTTATACTCATCCCGAATTTCGGGACGACGAGACACTTCGTTAATTTATATCCAAAGAATTTCAAATGATTTCTACTTATTTTTATGGCTTTTTACGATTTCGAAAGATTCTGACTAATTTTGAGAGAACATTAGGGAATCAAATAAATTATATTTCAAGGAATTTTTACCGATTTCAACAATTTCAAGGGATCTGAAGGAGATAACAAAATTCAAAGGGTTTCGAAGACCTTAAGCTATTTTTAAAAATCCCAAAGATTTTAAGAGATTTCGTTTCACAAAATTGTAGAACTCTTATTAATAAAAATGTGTTGTAATGGATTTTTGAAAACTTCATATTTTTCTAATTAAGATTGAAAAGAATTCCATTTTATCATAAATAATTTTTGCAAAATAAGCAGGGAAAAGATTCATAATAAAAAAATAAAATTCCAAGGCAACCTCACCTTTCGGCTCATTAGAGACAAAAATAACATAATGAAAAAAGATGGAGAAAAAGGGAAAAAGCCAACCAAAAACCAACCTCTCACTTTTTCCTTTCCCCGTCTTTTTGAATGTTAGGAAATATGAGTCCAGAGACGTGAACGCGTGCGAGCATTTTACTCTTCATATTTAAAACTGAAACTATTTTTAATTTGAATTTGAGAGAATTGAAGAGTGTTGCCTCCAATTTGAATTCAAAATATGAATTATATTCAGCATAAAATAATAAGTCGTGAACAGAAATATTTAATTATATACTTATAAGTATCGTGATTTATTTATTACCAAAGGAATTTTTAGAAGAGGAAATATTCATGTTTATGAAAACGACTTAAATTTGAATTTTTAAATTTTTTAGTTTTTTTTATAAACTAAGAAATTCAAAAAATTTTTAAAACTCCATGTCTTAGTGTTTTTCACAATCACATAAATAAAAACATATTTTGAAAAATACTCCTAATAAAAAAGTTAAAATTATAAAGACGATACCATTAAAGAACCGATTTTAATGTAAAACAAACGAGAAGGAGAAAACGTCCCCGGTGTGGTTACATTTTTTCAATTCGGAAAATTGTTGCTTGGTAATTTATTTATTTATTTTTGCATAGTCAATTATTTAAAATTTTTGTTTTACAGTAAAATAAGTTCTTTAATGGTATCGTCAAAATCTGGGAGTTTTCAGCTTTATTATTTACAACTTTTTTCAATTTTTTTATTAGGAGTATTTTTAAAAATATGTTTTTATTTGTGCGATTGTCAAAAATACTGAGACCGGGAGTTTTTCAAAATTTTTTACTTCTTTTTTTTATAAATTATTTAGTTAGTTTTTGCATTATTTAATTTTTTCAAATATATTTTTTTAATATATTTAAAAAAAATTATTTAGTTTTTTTTTGCATTATTTAATATTTTTGTAAATCTATTTTTTCAAATTTTAATTAAAATGTTTTTTGTTTAAATATATATTTTTTCGCAATCTCTTATCGTGAAGAAGATATTGTTGTTTTGCACATTAGATTTCCTATTCTTTGCATGGAGTAGATATGCAGATTGATCTTGTGGAGATGAGTCTCGGATTCTGATCTCCAATTTTGCTATGGTGATTTATCTACTGTGCACTACTATCAAAATTCGTGTGAGACAAATCACTTTTATTACATTTCATTGAATTTTTTCTTTTCTCAGATTTTCGACCGATGTTTCGCCTAAGCTAAGAAAAAATAAGGCGCGCAGATGTGCGCAGATTCTTAAGAATGGAGAGGGAAATATGGGCATTGAACAAACCTTCCCATTATCCTATTTTTAGAATTTTTATTTTGCACAAATATTGAAAAGCTTAAGAGGAAGCATAAAATTTTTCACAATTAAACCTTTCTCAAGCCATAATGAATCTCTGTGCCAAGTTTTAGACGCGTATGTATTATGATTTAGGAGGAAATTGGCCGCAAAGAATTTTTACATGAACCTCATTAACACCGGTTTTTGCCCCCATTGGCGGGGGGAACCGGGAGTTTGAAAATTACTTTTTCAACAAACTCAATATTTTCTCGTTTTTTTTTTTTGTCGCGGTGAATGAATTTTAAGGACCCAAGCATGTATCAAAAAAAAAAAAAAAATCTTTGATAGCAGAAATAATTTAAAAATCATTTAACATTACTTAAAAACTATACAACTTCTTATACATTTCTTTTTCTTTTCTCAATGTAAAAATAAATGTTTAACCTTTCTCTTATGTATTTTTCCACCTTTTCTTTAAAAAGTACCCTATTTCCCCTTTTTGAACTCTTCCTGCACCGTGATCCCAGTAATTAATAATAATTTCACATACCCCTATCCCTTGGTTTAATTACTTTAAATCACGATGTAGACCCTAGGCGTGAAATGTACCACTAGAAAATATTACTTTCGCTCAGGCAATAATTTTCACCAAACAGGGAATAATTATTCCAACACGAACAGTAATTTAGTCGTACTTATTACAGGAGGTAATGAATTAATGGTCGAGGTTGTACTTTTCGCGATATGCATTCGCATCCGCATTTTGATCGCGACGATCGCGCCTTAACGATCGTGATACATGTATTGAATTCCCGGTAGAGGGGACAGGGTCATGCAGGTGTACAGGTGAAAGAGGCACGCGTGAAGAGATTCATCGCGCATGCGCCTCAAACTTTCCCGTGCCGGTGATTCCCCCATATTTGCGCAAGGAGAAATTGCACAAGTTGGGTCAAAAGTGATTTTAAAAGTCTTAATGATAAAATTTGCATTCTCTCTTGAAATTTAACACAACCAAGATTAATCGAAAGGACACCCAATGTTCACAAATTATATCAATTCTTTTTTTTTATCTTGTCATTATTTTATAAAAAATGCGTCTAGAGAACCTTCACTACCGATTATGTACCTTTCTCACTTCACTTTCACTGGAAAAAAATTAAAGGGAACTATAGATGAACATTAAAACAAATTGAATGTGCCAGTAAAAGTGAAATGTAAGTGAGTTCAGAAAGTTACGTAATTGAACCCCTAGTGGAAATGTATTTTCACAATAAAATATAATAATTAACAATAGAAGTTTCCGATTTCTTGTAAAAACCTGAAGTTTCTTACAGAATTATTTAGGTAATTTTTGATTGGCTCTTAAAAACTCCTTGAAAATTATATAGAAAACTACGAAAATAATTATAAAAGAAAGTTTTTGCTAGAATTCTGACACTTACTACATTTGACAAGTAATCATAGTTTCCTACAAAATTTTCAATTTTGCCATTGTTGTACTTTATTGCAACTAATTTTTATTTCCACCCTATTAATAAGTCAAAAAAAGGATTTTTACTCACACCCTAAATAAAAGGGCCGTTCAAAAACTAGGCCACGCTGCCAATGTAAATGAATAATTTTTAAATGCTTGAAAAAATTGAAATTAGTCATTTTATTTCACAAGTCAAGCATCTAAATACAGACTTCACATTTTTCCCCTATCCCCCTCTTTTCCTCTTTTTTTAAAGAATTCCTCTTTTTGTTTCCTCATAGAGGAAGCTTTATAATGGTAACATTTTCCAACAAATTTTAATTCATTTAATTAAACCTTCCTCAATTTAAAAATGTCTAAGACAATGTTCTAAGCAATTGTCCGGTTGTGTGTGTGTGTGGATGTCACACTTTTTTGTTAACACGATAACTTGAAAACGGTTGCAGATGAATTGATGAAATTCGAAGGACCTATTTTCACCAGTAATATCTTGAAACTGACCGAAGGATTTCTCAAAATATTCAGTGCATTTTTTTTAGCACTCAATAATTTTTCAAAAATCGGTTTTTTATAGTAAAACTTTTTTCATTAACATAATTCAAAGCTGATGCAACAATATAAAAGATTACTTGGTTCGAGACGAATTGATTGACCTATAATATTAATACATTTTAATGAAGAGTGAGGAAGTTATCGTCATTTATATTATATTTAAAACCGATTTTTATAGTAAAAAATGTTTACATTCTCATAATTTAAAGTTGATGTGAGAATAGAAAAGTTGTGTTGATACAAGACAAATCGATTGAACTATAATATTGATACATTTTATTGAAGATTAAGAAAGCTATAGTAATGCATAATATTTGAAAACACGGTTTTTTATAGTAAAACTTTTTTCACTATCATAATTCAAAATTGATGCAAAAACGGAAAAGATTCCTTGATTCGAGACAAATCGATTGATCTACAATATTAATACACTTAATTGAAGATTAAGGAAGTTATGCTCATTTATAATATTTGAATCATCTGTTCCAAACGGAAAAACTTTTTTCATCGACATAACTCAAAGTTGACGCATGAATAGAAAATACTTTTGGATCATAAATTTTCGAATAGAATAATTCTGACAATTTTTGTAAAGAAATCATAAAGCTGGGAAAGGGATAGGGTATTATTGGATAGGATATTGTATTATTTTGTAATTTTGTATTTTTTGTAAATTTCTATTTTTAATTTGATCAAAATGAAGACTTTGGTTTGTCTATTATTGAAAAAAATAACTAATGCTTCCTCTATGAGGAAGCAAATACGTTTGCTAACGGGAAGCAAGGTGCTCGTGAAATGAGCACAATATAATTATAAATACAAACAAAGTAGAAACACTCGAGAACGAATTCACAGCTAGTTTTATCTGTTTTCAAGAAACTTCCTTTTTTCTTGTTTTTCTTTCAAATGCGGCCAACTAAATTATTGAATCCCAATAAGCAAATCTAACTTTTTACAGTTGAGAGTTTCCATTTAATTCAAAAGTCTACTTTTCCCTTTTTAGATAAAAATTTATATTTTTCAGTTCAAAATTCAATTAATTGGTTAAAAGTTCAACTCCTTTATTGTAAATTCATCTTTTTGGTTGAAAATTTAGCACTTTGGTTGAAAGTTGAATTCCTTTTGGAACATTCATTTTATTAGTTAAAGATTTGTCTATTTTGTTGAAGATTCGTTTCTTTATGTTTGAAAATTAATTTTTCCTCGTGGAAATTTAACTATTCCATTGTTGGTTAAATATTGTCACTTTTTAGCAGAAAATTCAATAATTTTGTTGTAAATTTATGTTTTTGGTCGTCAATTCACTTTATCATTTGAAGATCTATTTCTTTGGTTGGAAATTTAGCTATTTTGTTAATTTTTGTTTTGAAAATAGCCTTTTTTGTTGCAAATTCATATTGACATTTTTTCTCTCTTGAATGATGTAAAATCAAACTCTTTTTTGGTTTAAATATCAAATATTATATTTTTGGTTGAGAATTACTCATCTTTTTGGTTAAACTCGACTGTTTTTCATCAAAAAATTAATATATTTTTTGGTTGAAACGTTGAAATAGCAATTGAAATATTTTTTGTTAAATAATATTTTGTATTGAAAATGAAACTAGTTGGTTAAAAGTTGAACTTCTTTATTGAAAATCAATTCTTCTTTGTTAAAGACTTCGCATTTTTTTAATTCAACCAATTTGTTAAAGATTTAATTATTTCATTAAAAATTCAACTAATTTGTTAAAAATTCATCTTTGTAGGTTGAAAATTTGAATATTTGGTTTCAAAATTCATCTATTTTGTTGAAAAATCGTCCCTTTTGTTTGAAGGCTCAACTATTTAGTTGTAAATGCAACTGTTTGGTCGATAATTAATTTTTGTAGTTGAAAATTCATCTTTGTATTTGGAAAATTCAAAGATTTTGTTAAAAATTCATCTTTTTCCGAAAATTTATCTGTCTTCTAAAAATTTCGTCTTTTTAAATTGAAACTTCAACTATTTGGTTCAAAATTAAACTATCTTGTTGAAAATTTCTCTCTCTTGGTTAGAATTTAAACGTTTTGATTGTAAATGCAACTGTTTGCTCTAAAATTAATTTGTGTGTTAATTGGTTGAAATTTCAACTAATTCGTTCAAAATTGAACTATCTTGTTGAAAATGTCTTTCTTTTAGTTAGAATTTAAACTTGTTGATGGTAAATGCAACTGTTTGCTCTAAAATTAATTTGTATGTTAATTGGTTGAAAATTCAACTATTTGTTTGAAAAATCATCTTTGTAGGTTGAAAATTTGAATATTTGGTTTCAAAATTCATCTATTTTGTTGAAAAATCGTCCCTTTTGCTTGAAGGCTCAACTATTTAGTTGTAAATGGAACTGTTTGGTCGATAATTAATTTCTGTCGTTGAAAATTCATCTTTTTATTTGGAAAATTCAAAGATTTTGTTAAAAATTCATCTTTTTCCGAAAATTTATTTGTCTTCTAAAAATTTCGTCTTTTTAAATTGAAAATTCAACTATTTGGTTCAAAATTAAACTATCTTGTTGAAAATTTCTCTCTCTTGGTTAGAATTTAAACGTTTTGATTGTAAATGCAACTGTTTGCTCTAAAATTAATTTGTGTGTTAATTGGTTGAAAATTCAACTAAATCGTTCAAAATTGAACTATCTTGTTGAAAATGTTTTTCTTTTGGTTAGAATTTAAACTTGTTGATTTTAAATGCAACTGTTTACTCTAAAACTAATTTGTGTGTTAATTGGTTGAAAATTCAACTATTTGTTTAAAAAATCATGCTTCTTTGTTGAAAATTCATCTTTCTCGATGTAAAACTCAACTGTTTTCTAGAACATTCGATTTTCGACTTAAAAACTCAACTCTTTCGTTGAAAATTCATCTTGGTAGAAAATTAATCTTTTTTGGTTGAAAATTCAAATATTTGCCTTTTAAAATATTATGTTTGTATGTTTTGCCTTTTATATCAGGAGTTTATTAAGTGAAACCGAAGAAAAAAATTTGACCTAAAGAGGTGGCCAGTGTTCGTATTTGTGACGTCACCCTGATGATGGGTGGGGGCGGTCAAATTCTTTGTGTGACGATCTGTGGCGAAGAAGGGGAGTGTTGATGAAATTTCGTTAGTAATTGCATTTGTTAGAAAATTTCGTACTCTAGAATGAATCCACGTTTCTGTAAATGAAATAAATGAAATATTTTGCTTGAATAATTTTCATTGCTTTCATTTTAGTTCCCGTCGAATAAGTTGTACGAGAAATCTTTCTCGAACAAATATATGCACTTTACATAACGTACGAGTTCTTGTCAATAAAAATCCAAGTCTTGTGAGAAAAATGCCCAGATGTCCATCGATTGCGATGCAAGGATGTACCCACGCGTCGAGGCCCCCCGAGGACTGGTGCAGCAGCAAGAGAAAGTACACAGCGAAAAATTGCAAAGGAGTAAAAGAGAGGGAATTTGGGAAGGGGTAAGGCAGGTGTTTCCAGCGAGATCATTCTCTCGCGTTTATGCGCGCACGTGCTTTATTCAGTGACTCTGTGCTCGTCAATCAGCGAAAGAACCGCTCTCTTTTCTCTCTCCCTCTCTTTGTCAATTTTTTCCTCTCACTTACTCCCTTCTCCCCTCTGGCTCCGACCACGTGAAGGAGAATTACGAGAAACGTGTAATCATTACAAATTACAAATTACTGAGGGCAAGGGACGTAAATTAGATTTTTAAATTTCGGACTCGTGGTGATCCTCGGTGATTGGAATGTAAGGAGGAAGCAAGTCTGAGATTTTTTTTAATGATCGTGTTTGAAGAGTTAAAAAAAATACTTGTATTTCCTTCAGTTGTTTTATTCTTTTATTCCTTGATTCATCTATTTTAAATTTTTTACAATGTTCCGTATTCTATTAAGTATTTTCACCTTATTTACTCTCCTGCTTCCTTTTTTCTTTCCCTTTCTATCATCACTTTTCATAATTCGTCTCTTCAGTCACTTTTCTCAATTCTTTTACTTCTTCAACTTCCTGTTTCCTTCCTTTTTCCTATACATGGCACCTATTCCGTATTTTTTCTTTCACTGCTTGTTCTTAATTTATTCAATAATTCCTGCTAGATTTTCACCTAGCTTTCATTTAATTTGTTATTCCTCTCTTTTATTCCTTTACTTCTCCTTCTCTCTGACTCATTTCCTCCCTCTTTCTCCATTCCTAAACAATATTGCAATCTTAATGACTGATTTCACATGAAGTCGGTTTCAAAGGCAAAATATGAAATACGTATTTACCTTTTTTCACCAAAAAAATTTTTCACGAAAGGTTAAGGCTTATAACTTAACATGTATATTTAGGTGATTTATACAAAAATTAACGAACATTTTCTTTAAGCAATTGCATCTTGGAAAAAAATTGACATAATCCCATTTTCTTTCGGCATTAGTCCAATCTACATTATTTTAAATTCCTCAAAAGAAATTAAAAAATTACCAAAATGGCTTAAATTTTTCGAAAAAACTAAAATGTGAATTTTCTTTAAAAGACCACTGATTATTTTCTGATTTTTTTTCAGATTCATAGTAATATGAGGAAGATATCCTGTGAGTGTTTTCCTCGCTGAACTATTGATTCATATGGAAAAACTTGTTTTTTTAACATATCAAATGAATTTATCCGAATATCAACCCTTTTTTAAAGAATTCATAATTTTTGTCTCAAATTAGCTAAAATAATAGATCAGAAATTTCTGTCCTAATTTTACGAAATAGTTTCAGAAGTTTTATGCTGTTACTTGTTTCGTAGAATAATAAGAAATGACATAATTTTTTGGAAAATTAAAAATCCTGAATGTTGAAAAATACCGAAAATATCAATACCGTCCTAGGAGTTCTCATAAAAATGAAAATTTCTAAATTTTTGAATTACCGAAAAAAGATAAAACTCCAGAAAATATTGAGCAACAGGATAAAAATATTGCGAAAGTAAAAGTTAATGATACTAGAAAAAATCATAAATTTCAAATTTCCGAAATTTTGAAACCAGAATTTTCAAAATCCTGAAATTTCAACTACAAAAAATTAGTACATTTCTAAAATTAGTAAATTCCCGGAATTTCTGATTAAGTCAATCTCAAATTTCCAAAGAAAAAAAATGAAATTAATATTTTGTATCTGTTAGAATAGTACGATTGTATTACTGTCTCCCAAGATACCCAAATGTTGGATACAATTTTTTTTTATTTTTGCTTAAAAATCGTAAAAGGAAAGAGTGAGAATGTATTTAAATGTTAAAGCCACCCTTGGTAATAAAAAAAAATTTTATCAACAAACAGTAAACTTTTTAGTTCTATACAGTTTCTAATGCAAATATTTGGTTCATCTTGAGTAAAATAATCACAAATATTATTTAGAAGATTGTATATATAAAACCGTCAACATAAGACTCCCTGATAGGTCAAAAACTACCTGTTTTAAAATGTCCATGATGGATTTCTTATTTAATGTATCAAATTTCATCGCACACTCCTTAGAAAATACAACTGATGATGTATACAAAAATAATTTGGAACAACATATACTATAACTATATGAATGGTAAGTAGCACCCTTAGTTAAGTCAATCTCAAATTTCCAAAGAAAAAAAATGAAATTAATATTTTCTATCTGTTAGAATAATACGATTGTATTACTTTCTCCCAAGATACCCAAAATTGGTTGAAAAAAAAGAGATGTGTCTCATATTTTAAAATATGTTTGAGCCCCAAAAAATCCTGTGACATCACCAGTAGGGTCAGAGTGCGAAATTTCATGTGAAATCGGTCAATTACCTTTTGTACAAATTTAGCTTATTTTTTATTTTTGTCCTCTTCCCTTTGAATTCCATCAATCTCATTTTCATTACCCTACCATATTTTGTAGCATACATTTTCTCTTCCCTTTCTTAGATTTGTTGTCTATAGAGTTATTTGTTAAACTATTTTTCTATTCCGCAGAAGCTACAGTGTCAACAAAAATTAGATAATTGAATTCGGAAAGAAATGTTTAAATATAGTCCAGGTTATTTACTTCATATCAATCTCAACCTCAGAAGTTTATCTTTCCAAAACTAACTTCATAAATTTTGAACAGGGGAAAAAACATAAAATTGTATTTGCTTAAGTGTCCAAGGAAACTTCAAAAACTGAAATCAGCAAATTTTGAAAATAATGATTCTTCCTGATGAAGAAAATATGTTTGATATCACCAGTTCTTGACTTTTTCTACTAGCATTTCTGTTTTATTTTTATTACGTAAAGATTTTCCTTTGGCGTTCCAGCCTCTCTAGGACTTTCATTATTCTCTGCTTGTCATTCTGATCAATTCCATTTTATATTTTTAACCCTGTTCAAAAATTCTAATCGTATGTTAGATTTAGAGCCATACATTTTGGAAGGTAAGGTTGATCGAAATAAACAACCACTGCTATTTTAACATAATTTGACATTTATTTACAAATTCAATTTCCACATTTTTGTGGGCAGTTTGGCGATTGCATCGCTTCTGCGAAATAGAAAAACAGTTTAAAATAAGAATAACTCTATAGAACTCCACGGACACAAAACTTATGTTGATTCAAGTACCTGTAAACCTAACGAATAACATAAAATTAGTCACATTCACCGTCACTGTATTTTATAACAAATAAAAGTAGTAAGGTTACAAGATTTGTTCCTTTGCGACATGTTCAAGATTGTCGCCATGCTTAAGATTTCGGAGGTTTTGGAGAACTTTGATCACATTATCAGATTGATTAATTGTTTACATATACTGGAAGTTCAGAATCTGCTGTAAACTTGGAGATCAGAAGATTACTCTGAAAAACTCCAAGCTAAGCCGAAAGCAAGTTCAAGCAGGGTAATAGTCAGCTGATTACTCCCGACTGAGGTAAACTTTCCGTGGTTACAGGTCTGTAACGTACTGCCTCTATAACTATAACTATAATAATTTTAACAGTTAGGCTATTACTACTACTTTAACTATTCAGAACCAATTATATAGTACAACGACCTAAAAATGGCTAGCTACAATTGGAAGTTGTTGTGACAACAAGAAAACTACTAAGAACACCTAAAACCATTCTTCTGAATAAAAATAGTAATATTACAACCTAAAGTAGTTGGCCCTTCTACTTTCTTAGTTGCCGAGGCTTAAATTCGTTATGGGATGATTCTCTAGTAAATGGATAAAATTGCAAACAAACTTCTGATGATTATTGCAACGAGTTTTGTGGATTGAACAATAGTTCGCGGGATCGAAGGATCTATACATGCTACATGCATATTACTCAAAATTATTATAATCATAACTTTTCCATGCCCCGGTGCAGGAGAGGTCACGGCCTCCAGTTGAGAAGAAGCAGGTGCCGAAAACTCAACTCTCTCTCTCCCTTGGGCTCCAAAGTCTCTGCATTCAGTCATGTGCGCATGAGCCGTTACGTAAATCTCTGGTCCCTTCATCTTTTTGCTTCAACTTCTCCTTTCTCTCTTTCTCCCTTTTCTCCCTTTTTCCCCTTTCTTCCGTCTAGTGGTCCTGTGCCTTTTTGTGTCTCGAAGATAACAAACACGTCAGGATGCAAAAGCTTCGCCGCGATGAAGAGGTATAAAAAGAATATTATAGATATTGGTCGAATATTTATCGCCAGGGGAGTGCAAAGAGAAGCCTTTAGTGAGAGGTTTTTAAATTTGAAAAAAGCTCGAGGGACTTTAAACGTTAGGACATGATGCAGCGAGATTATACGCTGGTAAAAACCTTGTTTACATGAAGACGAGACTTGGAAAAGATAAAGAAAGCGGGCGGTACTTCTGGGTTTTACTTCAGGTCACCGGATTATGAATTGGGGTAAATGAAGGACTACAAATTATGGTATTCGTGGATCCAAATTACAGACTCTGGTTCTCTTATATCCCTTCGGGCTGAGGGTGCTTTCTTTTAAAAATAATAAACTTTGAAAAAGTGTATAGTTTTTATAGGAAAAAAATATTTTACATAAGGATTTCATCTTCCTAGGTCATTTGGTGAAAAAACATGTTGGATACAATTTTTTTTTATTTTTGCTTAAAAATCGTAAAAGGAAAGAGTGAGAATGTATTTAAATGTTAAAACCACCCTTGGTAATGAAAAAAACTTTTATGAACAAACAGTAAACTTTTTAGTTCTATACAGTTTCTTATGCAAATATTTGGTTCATTTTAAGTAAAATAATCACAAATATTATTCAGAAGATTTTAGATATAAAAGCGATAACATAAGACACCCTCACAGGTAAAAAAATACCTCTTTTAAAATGGCCATGATGGATTTCTTATTTAATGCATCAAATTTGATCGCACACTCCTTAGAAAATACGCATGATGATGTATGAAAAAATAATTTGGAATAACATATATACTATATGGATGGTAAGTAGCACCTTTTGGATGGTACAAACCACCCCAAAACGTGAAAATATCATGTTTATACATATGATACATAAAAAAAAAAAATTATTTTTGCCTCAACATTGTAAACTATCACCAAAAATGGTATGAAAGTGATAGAGTATTGAAAAAATGAAAAACCAACTATAAAAATTAGTCAAAGTAGGCGCCGGGCGCCTACAAAAAAGGGTTTCGTAACCTATTAATAGGTTATATCCCTCCCCTACTTCCCCTCACTTCCGCTTTCCTATAATTTCCCCTCACTCACTCCAAACTAGTTTCTTGCACCCCCAACTCACCCCCTCCCTCAATTACCCTCAAACCTGTCCCATTTCCTCCCTGGATTCCCGATTCTCCTCCTTTGATTTCCATGCCAACTCCTACTTCCCATCCCCTCACATTTCCACACTTCCCTCGCTCCATCACTCCTTCTTTACTAATCATACTTTCCCTCATCACCCATACTCCCCCTCCCCTCTCCTCCTCTAACTGACTCCCTCTCTTCTCTCTTCTCCACTCTTACTCCCCTTCCTTCTTATAATTTCCCTACCTCTCCAACCCTCACTCCTCCTCCCAGAAAAAAAGTATAATTAAAGGTCACTCGACCAAAACTATAAGGGTTTCTGCCCAGATCTTTTTTTAGATTAAAAAATAAAAAAGTTATGCAGCTTTTTCTGCAACAGTCAGTGCATGTCCGTCCGTCGTACTTTTATCCAAGGAGGGTAAGTGAAGAGAGGGAAAGTATGGGAGGTTAGGGGAGGGGAACCAGGGAAAGTGAGGGGTAATAAGCCGGAGAGTAGGAAAAATTAGAGTATAAAAGTAGGAGAAGAGAGTGTAAGTGAGGGTAAGTAGAGGAAATTATTAAAAATGAGTGTGTATATGTGGGGAAAAGTGAGGACTGGGGAAGGGATGTTGGGGGAGAAAAGCGTTTGCTGAAGAAGTGAGGAGAGGGGGAAATAGAGAAGGGTGAAGTTGGTGGGGGCAAAGTGAGGAGAGGGGATGTAGGGGGTAGGGGAGGGAAAGTATGAGAGGGGATGTTTGAGCGACTTCCTTAACGTCATAACAGGTTACGAAACCCATTTTTGTAGACGCGCGGGACCTATTTCGACTATTTTTGCTTCCTCATAGAGGAAGCTTTGTAATGGTAACATTTTCGAAAATTTTCAAATTCATTTAAGTAAACCTTCCTCAATTTAAAAATGTCTAATACAATGTTCTAAGCAATTGTCCGACTGTGTGTGTGTGGATATGTGTTTGTGCGTGTGTGTGTGGAGGACTTATTTTTCTCACTAATATCTTGAAACCGATCGAAGAATTTCTAAAAATATTCATTGCATTTTTTTTAGCACGCAATAATATTTTAAAAATCGGTTTTTTATATAGTAAAACTTTTTTCATTAGCATAATTCAAAGTTGATGCAGGATTATAAAAGATTCCTTGGTTCGAGACGAATCGATTGACCTATAATATTAATACATTTTATTGAAGAGTAGGGAAGTTATGGTAATTTATATATTTTGAAAATCGGTTTTTTATAGTAAAACTTTTTTCGTTAGCATAATTCAAAGTTGATGCAAGAACAGAAAAGATGTGTTGATTCGAGTCAAATCGATTGACCTATAATAATACATTTTATTGAAGAGTAAGGAAGCTATGGTAATGCATAATATTTGAAAATACGGTTTTTTATAGTAAAACTTTTACCTTCAACACAATTCAAATTTGATGCAAGAATATAAAAGATTCCTTGGTTCGGAACTAATCGATTGACCTATTATATTAATACATCTTATTGAATAGTATTTTATTAAATAGTAGGGAAGATATGGTAATTTATATATTTTTAAAATCGGTTTTTTATAGTAAAACTTTTTTCATTATCATAATTCAAAGTTGATGCAAGAACAGAAAAGATGTGACGATTCGAGTCGAATCGATTGACCTATAATATTAATAAATTTTATTGAAGAGTAAGGATGCTATGGTAATTATAATATTTGAAAATACGGGTTTTCATGGTAAAACTTTTTTCTTCAACATAATTCAAAGTTGATGCAAAAACGTAAAAGATGCCTTGGTTCGAGACGAATCGATTGACCTACAATATTAATACATTTTATTAAATAGTAGGGAAGTTATGGTAATTTATATATTTTTAAAATCGTTTTTTATAGTAAAAATTTTCTCATTCTCATAATTTAAAGTTGATGCGAGAATATAAAAGCTGTGTTGATTCAAGACAAATCGATTGACCCATAGCATTTATACATTTTATTTGAAGAGTAAGGAAGCTATGGTAATGCATAATATTTGAAACCACGATTTTGTATACTAAAACTTTTCTCACTAACATAATTCAAAATTGATGCAAGAACGGAAAAGATTCCTTGATTTGAGGAAAATCGATTGATCTATAATAATAATACACTTTTTTGAAGATTGAGGAAGTTATGCTCATTTAAAATATTTGAGTCATCTGTTTCAAAGAGAAAAACTTTTTTCCTGGACATAATTCAAAGTTGACGCATAAATAGAAAAGACTTTTTGATCATAAATTTTCAAATAGAGTAATTCTGAAAATTTTTGTAAAGAAATCATAAAGCTGGGAAGGGGATAGGGTGCGACACAACTTTTCCCTTCCCCTTTCCAGCTCGAAAAATTATCGTTTCGAATACAAAATTTGATTTGTCTGATTTGTCTTTGTGTTAAAAAATTTTTTTGCATTATTTTGTAGTTTTGCATTTTTTGTACATTTCTATTTTTAAATTGATCAAAATAAAGACTTTGGTTTCTCTATTATTCAAAAAAAAAAACTAATGCTTCCGCTATGAGGAAGCAAATGCATTTGCTAACGGAAAGCAAAGTGCTCGTGAAATGAGCACCGTATAATTATAAATACAAAAAAAGTGGAAACACTCGAGATCGAATTCACAGCTAGTTTTTTAATGCGTTAAAGTTAGTTTCTCTTGAAAAATTCGGGTTTTGGCACTTACGCCCTGATGCCCCCGGAACCTTCAAATAAAGTACCGGACACTGAGGAAGACAAATTGCAAAACACTTATTATTTTCACACAAATTACCATTTATGAATAGTTTAAATCATTTTGGGACTGTTTAAGCTCCCAGAACAGCGATTTAAACTTTTTTTCAATAAAAGAAAAATACTTAATTATTTTTTCGCTAAATAGAACAAGTTTAGTGGGTACATGTTAATAGAAACTTCGGGTTTTTTTTTCGATCACCCCACTGAACAACCAGCATCCTCGTATCTTCAGCAAATTGGTCAAGTCTTATAAGTATTCAAAGTGACCTTTCTCAACTTCAAGGATGTCAAATCACTTCCATCTCAGTGCCATTATATCCACAAAACTCTTAAAAAATCTCCTTTTCCAGACAGAGATAAAGGACCCTTTCTATACCTGAATTGGCATCTTCTATAGTGATCATTAATCAAGGCACGGCTTCTTGATTGGCTGACAGTCGTTGACGAATGCGGGTCCTCAGTGGAGTTTAACCTCCTTCACGAAATCCTTCTTCAAGTCAAGATCGGATCCCAAGATTCATGACCTGATTGACCGTTTCCCAATTGCAAGAGCGATACCGTTTGCCGATAACGGTCTTTGACCGGAAATTGGGCCTCAGATGATGGATGCTGAATTTCTGACGAGACAACCGTGCATTATACGTTTCATTGAAAATCGCCAGTGACTGTAGAGCCGATCGTGCAAGCAGGTTGGCAGCATCACGGCAGTAATAATGACTGTCGTGAAAGTATAACCAGCTGCGGATCGACGGCATCGCGTCGTTGACTTTGATTCACGATTACGCCGGACTGGAAAGCAAAAGCCTTTACCGCCTTGATGCCTTCCTATCTGGATGCTCGTGTCGCTGGTCGTTAAAGTAATTTTAATTTATCCGCCTCGCTGGGCTTAGCGACAAACTTAGCAAATGGTATTTCGTCGGCCTAAATTTATACCACGCCATGTCACTCAACTGTCAAAGTAAGACAATCAGGTTCAAATTTTATATGTATTCTACTCCATTAAAATCTTGGTTAATCTGAAAATAAGTTTTTCGGACAAAAATAATGCGATAATAATAAGATAAATCATAAGTTAATGAATTTGCTCAAACCTACCCCTCCCACACTTTTCCTCCCCTACTCCATCTACATTACCCTATTTCCCCTTCTCCTTACTTCTTCATCGAACGCTTTCCTTCACAACATCCCTTCCCATACTCACCCTCATATATGAATAAATATAAATATTTATAATTGTTCATAATAATGGATAGTATTTTTGGCTTTAGGGTCAGAATAAATAATTCAATTGATTTTTAATTGAACCAAACGTTTCGGCGCACAATGGTTGCCTTCATCAGTGGTTAATTTTTATTCTGGAAAAGACAGTTACAAAAAATATTTATAAGGGACGTAGTATAAGAATGTAGTTTAAATAAGAAAATTATTTCAAATTTGGTTTGGTACAGTCTTGAATGTCTTTGGTAATGTTTGCATAAATTTAAAATGTGTGTTGCCCTTACAATAATTGAATAAATTACTAAAATTTGATTAAAAATTAATTGAATTATTTATTCTTAACCTATAGCCAAAATTACCATCCAATATTATAAACAATTATTTTCATCGAGGGTCAATATAATCTCCCCACTGAGTAAATATTTATAGTTCAACTATTTATTATGAAAATTTTAAGTAAAATGTTCAACAGAATGATAGTTAACATTATTCCATTGTATTGCATACCTTGAATCAAATGAGTTCTTCCCAAGCTATTGACTTTCGAGTGATATTCTGATTGTTACTCTCAAGGTTAAACATATTTTAAAAATTGTTATTCTCCAAATTAAAGTTAGGTTATCTACATAAAATTTGCGCTATGAAGTTAGCATTTTTTCACTTATAACAATGCAAAAAAGGACATGGTATAATATAATTCTAACTTTTGCAAACGAGCCTAAAAATAATAATGGTTCCAAATTTTCAATAATTGGACATGGCGTAGTATAACTCTACAGGGGAGGGCTGACAGACCGTTTAACATCACATATTGAAAATAGAAAATTATATAACAATTTTTTGAAATGCCTGAACAAAGAGAATTAGCGATTTAATTTTACTAGTAAACTAACTATATATTATTTTTGTGCATTTTTTGTTTTATTGCAAGCGTTTACAGATTGCACACTCTTTTCCCTATCATCCTGTTTCCTTTCTTTTTTAACAAATTCTCTTTTTCCCCTGTTTTCAAGAAACTTCTCCTTCTTATCATTTGGTTAAAAATACTTCTATTTCGTTAAAAATTCAATTTTGTCAAAATTAAAATATTCAACTCTTTTTGGTTGAAAATTAACTGTTTTGTTAAAAATTCGTCGGTTTTAGTTAAAAATCCAACTAGTTGGTTGTAAATTTAAATAATTGGTTGAAAGTTAAACCAATTGATTAAATATTTATTTTGTTTTAAGATTCACTTATTTGGTATACTATTTAACTATTTTGTTGAATATTCGTTTTTTTTGTTGTTAAAAAATTATTCTTTTCTAAAAATTATCCTATTCCATTTTTAGTTGAAAATGTATCCTTTATAAGTTAAAAATACAACTATTTAATTAAAAATTCATATCTTTTTTCAAATTAATGTTCTTGTTAAAAAAATCACCGACATTTGGTCAAAGTTTCATATGTTTTGTTTAAAAATTCGACTGTTTGGTTGAAAATTTATCTTCATAGGTTGAAAATACAAGTATTTGGGTAAAAATGTATAGCTAATTGAAAATTTGATTATTTTGTTAGAAATTCAGCTGGTTTGTTGGAAATTCGTCCGTTTGGGTTAAACATTCATCTTTTATGGTAGAAAAGTCATGCTTTTTGGTCCAAAATTCATTTTTCTTAGTTCACAATTACCCTTTTTGTTAAAGACTCAAATGTCTTCTAAAAAGTTCGTCTTTTTGGTTTTAAAATTGTAATATTTGGTGAAAAATGCAACTGCTTTTGGTTGTAATTTAATCTTTTTTAATTGAAAATTGAACCGTTTGGTTAAAAATTCATCTTGGTAAATTAAAATTTCATCTCCTTTGGTAGAAAAACTTTTTTGGTTCAAAATTCTACTATTTTGTCAAAAATGATATATATTTCGAATCGAAATCTCAGGAATTTAAAAAGTTTCATATTGAAATTAAAATGGGTATATACTATATATACAGTTTTTTTCAAAGAGTTTATTCTCCTGTTTTTGTGAAAATCACCCTATTTTCCCGGTTTAAGAAGCATTTTGGGCTGTGAAGTCTGCGTTTATTAAATAAAATCAAAAACAATATTTTAACTTAAAAGGGAGACGGAATGTGTTTGTATTTGTGACGTCACGCTGGGGAAGTTTCATCTTCGTGTGATGATCTGTGACGAAGAAGGGGTCTTCAGTCTTTTTAGCTTGCAAAATTAACTATTTTGTTGAAAATTCATTCATTTGCTTAAAGATTTAACTATTTTGTAGAAAATTCGATTTTTTGTTGGATTCAACTGGTTAATAATTCGTTTTTTTGTTGAAAAATAATTTTTCAAACTGAAAATTGAACTACTATAGTTTCGGTTGAATACTTTTTTTTGGATAAAAAGTCATCTTTCTTGGTTGAAAATTTATCTTTCTTGGTGGAAAATTCATCTCGTTGGGCTGAAAATGAACTTTTTCTGACCGAAATTTAACTTCTCGGGTTGAAAATTCAACTGTCTTAAAAAAATGCGCCTTTTTGGCCTAAAGATAAAACTTTTTGTTTCAGAATGTAGACCCCCTACACCCCCCTTTATTGTGCCATGTGATATGTGGGGTCTCCCTAAGGATAATTATAAATGCCAGTGGGAAATCTATATAATACCTCAAATGTCACCACAGTCCCTACATTGTAAGGCATTTTTAATCTGCATTAATTGAATTGGTATGCAATGCAATAAATTAAGTACGAAATTCAATGAAATAACCCTAATCAGCTTCAACATTCCTCGGAGGCTGTACACATGCAATCAATTGCGTAAGTCAGTCTGCCTGGGATTCGACATCGATCTCAACACAGACGGTCGATTCATTCTTGCGTACTCCCTCCCTTCATTTACTCTGGCGATCATTAGAGAAGACGGTTTTAAATCAATGTCCGTGCGACAATTAACTCGCTGGTGTATGTTTGAGATTCGCAAAGTGTGAGTGAATAGGATGCACCTAGGTTGCAATGAAGCGTTGAACGTAGGAATGAATCAGGGCGAGCACCACCTGCCAGTGCGCGACCTCTTAATGCACACCACGTGCCTTCAAGCTCATTCTACTTTACTAGAATTACTCTTTTTCACTTGCTCTCAATTTTTACTCGCTCTTAATGATCCGCAAGTTTGCGATTCAATACATTTATCTCACATTCATCAAGTCTAATGGTTATAATTTACTCAGAAGGAAGCTTTCAAAGCTATATATGCTATATATATATAGCTATATATGCTGCCAATCATTATTATACATTATATGAAACATAATGTACTGGAATTGGAATATTAATATGGTACTTTTCTGCATTAAGGGGCCGTGCATAAATTACGTAAAGCTTTTTTTTCTGAAATTTTGAACTACGTATCCCCCTTTGTTAGGGTCTATAAGTTTTGAACCCCCCCCCCCCCCCAACGCAACCATATCTTAGGTGATTTTTTTCATCAATTCATTTAGGGGTCATCCAAAAATAACAGAAGACGATTCTTGGGAAGGGGGAGTTTGGTCAAATCTTTCAGAGAACCAGTAGAATTTTCAGACAAAAAAGATGAATTCTCAAAAAGTGTAATAATGTTTATTTTATCCAAGAAAATATTTTCACTTTAAATAAAAAATAGTTCCATTGAACCAAAAAAAACGACTTTTTACCAATATAGTTTAATCCTCAAACAAAACAGATTTATTTTTGACCATACAGTTTCATTTTTGAACAACGAAAATAAACATTCTAACAACAGAGATGAATTTACAAATAAAAAAAAACAATTTTTAACCAAATAGTTGAATTTTTAACCAAAAAGATGAATTGTCAACTAAGAAGATAACAAAAAAAAGTTCCTAAAAAATGCATAAATCTTCAACCAAATAGTTGAATTTCCAACCAAGAAGGTAATTTTTCTACAAAAGCAAGTATAATCTTCAACAAAGTACATCAATTTTTAACCTCATAGTTGAATTTTGAACCAAAAATTTTAATTTTTCACTAAGAAAGGCACATTCTTTACAAATTTCATATATTTTTGAACCAAACAGCGGAATTTTTAAACCAAGAAAGATCGATTTTCGAACAAAATTTCAATAGTTAAATTTTCATTAAAAAAAAATTTAATTGAAAAAAGAAGAATTTTTTACGGAATTGTGAAATTTTCAAACCAAAAAAATGACTTTTAGGAAACAGCAGAGTGTACCACCCGGGAATATGAATTTTCAACAAAAAAGTTAATTTTTAACCAAAAAGATGAATATTTATTCAAAAAGAATAAATTTACGACAAGAGTTGAACTGTTAACATTGATAGATTTTTTAGTAAACCAAGAACAAAAATTTCATCCAAAATGTTGAAATTTAAAGCCTGAAAGACGAGATTTTTAAATATAAAATGATTAATGTTTAACTAAATAGTTGCATTTTTGATCAAAAAGATGACTTTTTAACCGTGAAGTTAGAAGATAAACTTTCAACTAAAAAAGTCGAATTCTCAACATAATACATAAATTTTTAACCAAATCGTTTTCACCTAAGAAGGTAAATTTTCTACAGAAGAAAACATAATCTTCAACACAATACATCAATTTTTAACCTAATAAATGAATTTTCAACCATAAGATTGATTTTCTACTAGAAAGACCAGTTTTCAACAGATCACATATATTTTTAATCAAATAGTTAAATTTTGGAACTAAAAAAGATCAATTTTGAAACAAAAATGGAATAGTTCAATTTTCATTAAGAAAATAATTTTTAATAAAAAAAAAAGAATTTTCTGCCAAATAGTTGAATTTTCTACCAACTTATGAAATTTTTAACAAAGTGTGTAAATTTCAAACCAAACAGACGAGCTTTTAACAAAAAAGGTTAATTTTCAACCAAATAGTTGAATTTTTTTAACCAAAAATATGAATTTTCAACCAAGATTAACTTTCTACCAAAAAAGTCGAATTCCTAACAAAATACATACATTTTTCACAAAAAAGACAACTTTTCATCAAATTAAATCTATTTTCAACCAAAACGTTAAATTTTTAAACTAATAAAGATAAATTGCAAAGCCAAAAAGACGAATTTTCCAGAATACACTTGAATCTTCCACCCAAAACTATGAATTTTGAATCAAAAAGTTATTTTTCAACAAAATAGTTGATTTTCCAACCAAAGAAATTAATTTAATTAAATAATAATAATTTTAATAATAATAGATTTGAATAAATTATTTTAATTTATTTTGAAAAATTAAACAAAGTAGTTCATTTTATAACCAAAGAGATGAACTTTTAACTAAAATGATGAATCTTCAACCTGAAAATGTAAATTTTTAACAAAAAGTTCCTTTCCAACCGCAAAAGATTAATTTTCAATCAAACAGATATGAATTTTCAAACCAAAAAGACGAATGTTCAAGAAAATATTTGAATTTTCGAACAAGAAAACATTCTTGAGTCGAAAAATAAACAAAATTTCAATCAAATTATTGAATATTTATTTCAGAATTAAAAATTAAAATATTTACCCAAAAAAGATGAATGCCTAACCAGAAATATAATAGTGGACTTTTCAACTGAAAAGAATGAACTTTTAACTAAAAATAGTAGGATTTCCGTATTTGGTTCTGTTGATTCAATTCCCATTTGAGTGGAAAAACTATGAGGTTTATAAACTGGAAATTCTGTTTAAAAAGAAAGTTAATTTTTCATGGCAGACTTTTTGATTTCGGACTACACAAAGTGTGCCGAACTAGGCAACATTTTAGCCCCTGAAGAAATTACAAAATTGTACATTCGTAAAACCAAATACTTATTTTTATTAACAATTTTTTTTAAAACTAATTCAAAAAATTTTATATAATTTTATATAATTTATGAAATATTCAAATATTAATTTATAAAATATTGATATAATTTTATGAATTGCACAAAAGTACGTTACGTAATGTGTGGATAACCCCTTATTTGTATATTAATTTATTATTATTTAGTGAATTTATGATTATTACATTTAATATTCAAACTAATATCATTAGGTACTACTAATATTATTAGGTAAATTACAAGAAATACTGTCACAATTCTGAGAAAAGTAACATCATTCTTCCACTAGATTACGCTGACCCCCCCCCCCCATGTAAAACAGAATAGAAAAATCGTTGACCTATCCCCCACCCAATAGACTTTACATAATTTATTACATATTATATATACATTATAAATATATAGTGTTTTGTTCGAACTTTGAACTTCGCTTCCAACACTTATTTTTTGTGCAATCATTTATTCTTACTTTAATTGACTTGCCTTTAATATACTTTGGTATATCAATTATTTTATAAGCTTCATCCTTTCCAGCCAGCACCTAGTTTTTATATTGCTCGGACGTGTCTAGGCACGCTGAGTTCAAGAGTACAAAGTTTAAAAAGAAAGAGGGATGCAGAATTGTTACCAAACTTGATGCCTTCCCATCTCAACTTTTATTCTTAATATTAAAATAACTTTCTTTTTATCAAGTTTGATAACTTATTTGATTAAGGAAAGTCGATGGATATTTGCAATCCAACTTGTTGATCTTTATTGATGGAATAGGAAAGTTTCGACAGTTCGTGCGATTAATACATACAAGCCTAGAAAGTCCTTTGACGAAACTCCATCAGTCTCGTGGAATTAGTTTCCTGATTGTTTAATCGGCTTCCAGAGAGTTTGAGAACCCTGTCTATCCTAATCAATAAAAAAACTAATTAATGGATATGCAATTTCATATCGGGTGGTTCTGACGAGTTATAATTGATGGTCTGCAGAAAATCGAATAAGAAAGTAGGAAGATACGACTTTATTTTTCGAAATAAATATTTTCTGGAATTAATTGAAATTTTATTTATGGCAAAAACAAGGCCAGGAATTTATTCCAAAATTCTATTTTAACTTGCTTATCCAAAATCAATATTTTCCGTCTCCTTTTTGATAGAAAAAATCAATTTCTGAGCTACCATCTCTCCATGAATCTTACACAGGTGATATATGCAACTCGATGGAAGGAACTTCTGTAAGGAGATGAAGTCTGATTGCACTCCCGCGCACTTTGCATGCACCCATTACAACTACTGTTAAGCAGCAGCTGCTCTGATACGTGTGCTTCAACCCAAGACTATAGGTACTTTCGCCGGATGATGAACAGATAGAGAAGATATTTAAGAAGATTTATGAGCTCTTCGGTAAAACCTCGAGGGCATTCGCGGTGTCATTCTTCCACTGGGTGGATGGAGGAAGCCGCACAAGAACAAAGCCATCGAATCTGGTTCTTCTTTCGATCGCACCGCGATGGATGGCCCAGCATTCTTTCGGCGATGCACTCTTCTTTCCTCCGTATGCTTCTTGATGATTGACAAATGGATACGGAAGAAACTTCATGAAGTTTATCGATGGTCCAAGTTGCGATAATGATGCTGATATTAATTTTATGCGGGGCGATCTGGCATTGCTATCAAGAGTTACGTTCCGGGGCGTCTAAAAATCTTGTGAATCATTACCATTCGTTATTGCAGTATATATTGTATTCGGGCTTATTAGCTGCATATGAATGTTGTAATATAAATGTCCATGTGTTGAATATTTAAAATTATATAAAGGAGACGCCCATAGACCACGCCTTTTAACCTCTCCCGTTTACAACCTTCTGTAAAGACGCCCAGTAGGCACAATCTGAGTCCACTCTTGCTGGTCACATCCTTGAAGACATTGTCAGAGTACGCCCGTTGAATAATTTTCTTATCACACCTATCAGACAGTACCCCGTAGATCCTCCTTTACATCTGTAGGAATGCCTCCTGTCCACGCTCCCATGTACTGTCTTTAATCATATCTATTAGTCACGTACAGTAACCACCGTCTAACAAAATACCTACGAACCACCGACACTAGGTCCACCAAACAGCAATGCTCCTTTCAATAACCAGATGACCTACCACTTGCTTCAAAAATTGTCCAAATGAAACGCAAATACTTTCTTTTGCCAGCGTGAAACTAATTTTCAATAACCACTACCTCAGAAAATCTCTCAAACCACGCCCCTGAGCATAACCTAGCAACGCTTATATACCACTCCTACCAGCCACGCCCATTCTTTAGATAACACCCACTATTCACTCCTAAATGCCTAATTTGCAATTTGTAAATAACTTTCAAGATTACGTGATTTGAGCATTTTTGTCGTTAGACTTTGATTTACTTGACTCTTTATTTGTGTTAGGAATTTTTCATGAGAAATCGATTAAAAAAGGAGTTATAATTTAAAACGACTCTTCAAATTCGCTGATCAAATGCGAAATTTGTGGGATTTGGAGTGGTCCGCAATAAATAAGAGCCATTGCAATGGACTGAGTGTCGACGCGTAAAAGTTTAAGCACCACTCCACGCTGCATTCTCAACGAACGTCGTAAAGTTCGACGGGATCATCCGCCCGCGGCTTTGCTGCACCTACGAATCACGCCGTGTCGGCTTTGCCAAGGTGAGCATCGGCACGACACGGTTGCAATTGCTCTGCTCACGGATCTGTGCGCTTTTGTTTTCTTTTTCTCTTTTGCTCCACCTCTACTCCTTCCTTTTTTTCTACTCTTCATTTCTTTTTCTCTCTTTATCGTTAATCCTTTTCTCTCTCTCTCTCTACCATTCTCTTTTGCCCATCCCTTTTCCTCATCCCATCTCCAAGGATCCAGCTAGTTTCTTTCTCCTTCTCATTCTTTTAATCCTCTTTTTTCTTTCTTCTCCTCCTCCTCTTTCTCCTTCTCTTTGCGGAATAATCATGGCACGAGCATGCGCGCGAGCCACGCTCGGATAACTTGCTGCGGCACGAGCGTACAACTGAGTCTGCGCAGATCAGTTCTGCGTCACGACTAATCTTTCCTACCACGCAGAGGAGGTTTATTTAAATTCAAGTTTTTTGAAATACTAGAACTGGAACCTCGCTTTACAATCAATTATAGTTGGAAATGTTATATTGTGTTCAAAGTGGTATCTGAGTGCGATCTGTGTGCAAAAACTGTTTGGAGTCAAGGTGACTGATGCTTTCGCAGACCACCAAGAAGAACCAAAAAATGGTTTTGACATTTGCAGGATATTATCGTCACCCTCTTGCAGCGATCTCAACCTCGACATTCCCCACCATATAAAATGGCTAATGCGTTCGAGATGGTGCTGTATCTGCAGGTGCCATCTGGACTGCCTCACACCTTGGGTGGTGCTTCATTTAGTGAAGATATCACAACTTGATCTAGGATTCTCTTTTGACTCAGCGTTTTGTCTCCTGTCACGGGAATTTTCTTGCCCTGCATCTTATGCAAATCTACATCCGGTGTGGAAGTTCTCACAAAAATTCTGAACAATGATTTTATCAACCTTTTTAATTTTTCAAAGCTAATGAACAGATTTATACAAACAAGTTTCCCTTTTTTAAATTTTAATCTTTGTTATTCTATCCAATCGATTCTATTATCATTATAACATTAAGCCATTTCCCTTTCGGGGTAGGCGTGACGCACTCGGTTGGAAAATAGTAGTGTTGGGAAGGAGGTATAGATTTTTTCAGATTGATCTAGAATTTTCGTGTTATTTATTTAAATAACAGGTTTGTTCCGCTACACTGCTCCGACCCAGGTTGCTGGCCAATCTCTCTAGCAATCACCCCAAGTGAAGAGCTTCACAAGGTTGTTATGTGAGGTTTCCCACTCGGGCCCATTAATTATAATATTTATAGCTAAATGTCTAGGTGAATGTTAGAGCTTCTAATTAGGGTAATTCAGAATATTCAGATACTCAAAATGAGATAGAACAAACTAAGGGCTGATCGATAAATTACATGACACGTTTTCTGTAAATTTTGTACCCCTCTCCTTCTCCATGTAACAATAGCACTCGGATGGGCGATCATCTGCGACGTACGAACAGGTTGCATGAAGTACATTTCATGGTAGGACACCTTCAAACTCGACAGCCGGAGAACCGGCTGAACTCGGGAGATGGTTTTCTGCGGTTTTCCTCTCCCCTGGCCAAACCTCCAGGCAAATACGAGTACTTCTAATTAGTCGGATGCAGCCGCGGGTTATGACTGTTTGTGATAAAATTCATAGAGTAATTCTAAGACCGTAATTTATGGATGGTCCCTAAAGAAAAATACCTAAATACGTTTGAAAATTTCACCTGTGAAAAAAAACAGTAGTTATGCGACAATCTTGGATAAGAACCTTGAAAATGCATTTGGCCCGCGTTACTCGAAGCGAGCATCGACCTCGTAGAACTTCTCTAAACTTGAGACGAATTAGTAATTTTTACGGGCTATAACTCTAACGAATCGCTAATCCTCTAGAACGCAATTTCTTGTTTTATTTTGAGAACAAAACAAGAACACTCTTTTTCTCCACAATTTTTTGTGCCCTATCTCTTTTCGTGGTAACGGGCTCTTTCTCTTTCGCGCGAACGCAGTAGTGGGTTATGCCCCCATATATTCAGCGAACGACCGGTATTTAAGTCTTTGTAATCCGGCAAAGTTTTGCGGGGGAGCCAAGACGCGGTGAGTCATGGCAGGTGCTTCGCTTCGAAAAAAAAAGGATAAAATGGAGTTCTTGGCAAGATCTGAACTAAGTGACCCTCGCTTTCTTCCCCCTTTTCATTTTTTTTTCTTGTTTTCCGAGTCTTTTCAAGAGAATCAATTTCTCGTGTATCATCCCCTTGATCGCGAACTTTTTCTTAGTGGGCCGATAGAGTATGTCATATTGTCCTACAGAAGCAAATCAAATTCTTTTGCGAAGTGCATGCGCTTAAATCGGTGATTACATGCGTCCCTTAAAAATGAAATAAATATTTTATTTAAAGAATCAAAAAATTATTATGGGTAATGTATAACCAAAAAAAACTATGTTGTATAACGAATTGACGATTATCTTCTTCCTTAGAGATTTGCTAGTCTTTCTATCTCTTCCAATCCAGAATGTAAGGAATCATTAAAGTCGAAAAATATAAGGTTTGTTGGTTGTGAGTTTCTAATTTTCGCTAATATACATTTCTGAAAGATAATAGGAAAAATTATTTGATTTTTATTTCAGGGGTGGATTTGGATGGGACAAGTTCAGAGTGGGAAGTTGTTGTAGGAATCAATATTTGTGAATTTTGTAAAAACTACACCAGATTTTGTCCCTTTTAATACAAAAATGCTTTCCTAAATATTATTTTATTTTGGAATTTGTTACTTTGACGATTTTTCTGAATTTTGGAGTAAATGTTTTGAAACCTTTTGGAAAATCTTCTTTCTAGTACGAGCTAAAGTACCATTCTGCGGAGACTCAACCAGCTTCATATTTTCAGAAAAAAAAATCTGTGAAAATCACGTTCATATAACTGATTCTATTCTCGTTCTGTTAAAACCATGTATACTAACATATTTTGAGTTGCTGATTACAAATATAAACTCGAAAATATTCGCAAATGACATTTTCAAGATGAATTCGAAAAAATATTTACCAAATTGCCAAAAATAGAAATTATTGGTAATTTTTCGAGCTGAAAAAGAGGTGGAATGTGACAAAACTTCCCCGTTCCCTTTTCCAGTTAAAAAATTACCATTTTAGAGAAAATAAAACTTTATAATTTATTAGTAAAACCAAATTTATTTAGCATATTCTAATTCAAATGTTACTTATATACATTTTTTCACTATTCTGATATTTCAAATCAATCAACTGTTAGATAACTAATAAAATTAATTAACAATTAAGAAAATTCGTCAAAATAATTGAAATCCATTAATATTCAACATTAATACAATCATTGGTCAATTCGAATTTCTTTGAATATCATAAATTTCTTCTTATATTACTTTGTTCTGAAACTTGAATTGAAAACAAAAAATTTATAAAAAATGATCTTAAAATTAATTTTGTATTTTTCAAAAAAATACAAATGTTTCTGTGAAAAAATTTCGAAAGTGAGTATAAAGTGAATATAGTTCCGTGAAGAAAAAAAAGTAGAAAAAATCAGTTAATTAACAAAAAATGTTGTATTTCTAACACGTACAAATTAACGGCAAAAAAGCTATCTTTTGATACATAGTTATTGTAGTTAAAAAGCAACTGAAGGGTGGCAGACTATAAGGAGGTTAGTGAAAAAATGGCAATTTTACAGGGCAGCATAAAAAACGCTGAAATTGAAATAGCAATTTAAGGAAGGAATAAAAGTCCACTTCCGAGCCAAAGTTATGCATGCTAAACTGAGGTTAGAAAATTTGGATCAGAAAAATTTATTCAGTTTCGAGACTATATATTGATGTTGACAACTTCAAAATGATACCAACCTGAAATGAGAGGAGGTTCGGCTGCGGATCACGACAAAATATTTTATTTTTAGTTTAAATTAAAAAAAAAATCCACTCTTGAGTTATTGAGTTTATAAATGCCGGTAAAGAAGCTTTTATCTAAAAAAGTGAGCCAATTCCGTACAAATCGTCCAGGATTTTTGTCGCATCATAGGTGGTAAGAAATACCTCGCGCTTCACTCCCCGTTATGATTTGCCACACCCTCAATTACCATGCTAAGAAGCGATTTAAAACAAATTCTTTTAACACAATGTGCATCTTATTTTTATAGAATTTCCCATAAAATAAACCCATTTTCCATAAGATTATCCCATTTTCCATAAAATAAACCCATTTTCGGAAAAATTTCCTTTAACCCTTTATGGTCTGTCACCCTTCGAATATAGTAACCTACAAATTACTTTTGCCTAAATGAGACTAAAAAATTTGCAAAAAGGGGAATTTTTGTTGATAATTATTCAATGTTTCGACAGCTCTGTTCTGAGAAGGTAAAAATTAGTTTCATTCACAACTTGATCAAACATCTTGCTTGTACCTTTTCCAGATAAATTGAAGGCAAGAATTATTTTTAAGTTACTACAGATATTTCTAAACTGCATTAATTTTGTATACTTAGAATTTCTGAAATGTATTATTGTTTTCGATTTCCAGTTATAAATTTATTTTAATTTAATCATGATCGGGGTTATTCTCTTGCAAAATGTAAAAATTATTAAATAATTTTCTAAAGTTTGTGAACTCCGTATCCGCAATGTTTGATGTACACTTTGTTTCTCATTGATTCTTTAAAATAATTCTCTGAATGGCTATGGTTGTTTGGTATGAAAATAAATAAATAAAAATTGTCCATTACACAATTTCAAAATTGATTTTTTTTCTAAACCTCAAACGACCTTGCGAAACATTTTTAAACAATTTAATGAAATAAAAGGCAGGAAAGCATTCTTTGGCCAGGAGGATCATGATTGATTACATTGAGTCATTAAAAAAAATCCAAAATATTGACTCACTCCTAATTGGCACCCTAATGCGTGGGTAGCTTAAAAGACAGAAAAATTGTTTTCTGCATGATACCTTTCACGAACCTCGTTTAAATAAGAACCTTTTATTTAAACTGCATACTTTAAACAAATTTATTCCTTGAATTCAAATGAATATTTTAAATTTGAAGGCTCTGAAAACCACATTTCAGTTGAATGAGGTCTTTGAAAATTTGTTTATCTTTTCAGTTCCCGCGGCAGCAATTTTATCACTATCTTTGTATCTTGAATCTGAAAGGAGAGCCTCTAGAGTCTGCATTTTACATCTACAATGTCTACACCATATAACATTGACACTGCTCCAGGCGTAGACTATTCTCGTCAATACATAACTTTGCTCTCTTTCAAAGGGTGTTCAGTGTTCACGTGTAGACCTATTATATACACCTACACATTTCCAGTCTCTAAACGAGGTCTCGTCTCTTGGTTATACGTTTAACAGCAAACAACTCAAGAAGCGTCTCTCTCAGCCGTTCAGCGTGATATCTAGTTTACGCCTAGTCCCAGCAGCATGCGGTACACCGTCTTCGCAATTTACTCCCATTCAAAGCGGGTACCCGGCTGCAGGGACCTGGCTGCAGGGAAGATAGCAAGCCGCCCATGCCGTGAAGAAACAATTTGGCAGAAACCTCATTGTGCAAGGATGAATGACATTTGACGGCGAGGTGCAGTAAAATATGTGGCTGGGAGATATTTTTCGAAGAAAGGACAATGCACGGGCAAACCCAATGTTGGTCCAACTTTGGTTCAACTGTGGGAGACTAATTTCCTGGTGAGAAAGGTGATCTTTGTGGGATGTCTTGCTCGATGTCCTCGATACTCTAGGAGCTGGGTGTAATCCTGTGTGCCGTTCTAGGTCCGCAGGATTTTTTTACTGAATATTATGTAAAATGTTGTGCTGATTACGAAAAAGTAGGGTGGCCCCCCCGAAAAATGGGGAGGTTTCGAGATATTCGCGTTTTAATTATTTTTAAATTAATGCAATAGTCCTATTGTAATTTGAGGTTTTTCAAAAGTTGAAATACATGGTTGGCTAGAGAACCGATTTACGAAGAGAAACTTCCTC